>CABEGB010001162.1:142006-191034 GCA_901521435.1 Crematogaster levior | reverse complement strand
TAGATATGTGGCTGGACAGAGCACACGGGAGCCTATCCTTTAGGTTGACGCAACTGATGACGGGGCACGGTTGCTTCTCGGATTATCTGGCACGGATTGGGAAGATGGAGGTGGCGCGCTGTTTCTACTGTGACAGTGACGACTCGGTGAGGCATACCCTCTTGGAATGCGCGCAGTGGACGGAGCCAAGACTGGTCCTGGTGGTGGCCTTGGGGGAGGACAATTTGGACGTGCTCAGATTGGTCTACCACATGGTCCGGGCGTCCGGCGTCTGGGAGGCAGTGCACCGCTTCGCGGAGGTTGTGATCCGGACTAAGGAAGAAGAGGATCGGGCGGCGGACCTGGACGCAGGAGGGATTCAGGTCTGGTTCCCCCTGTGTCGTCATCGGGCGATAGACCGTGCAGGAGGTGCGACGCGGGCCTCCTGCACAAGGAGGCTCGTGAGCGGGTGAGGGTCTCTGCACCTCGGCCCGGAGAGCTCTGGTTGAGCTTCTCCGCCTCTTCGAGGAGGAGGAGCTGAGGTATTTTGCGTGCTCGGGGGGGTTTACCCCTCCAAGTCGCATGGGGAGGCTTCCCGGGCGACCGGGACATATGCCTCGGTGGTAAGGAGGGGGGTGGGTCTGCTTCCACACGGACGATGGGTACCCAGACCCCCCCCGGTAAGTGTGGCTGTTCCCTCGTCCAGATGCTTCAGGTGTCTGGCGAGGGTACACATAAGAAGGTGGTGCCCTTCCGCCACCGACCGGGGCAATTGTTGCCTTCGGTGCGGGGAGGAAGGGCATCACGTTGGGGCGTGTGCGGCGAAAGCTGCACACTGCCCCAAGTGTTTTGAGGAGGGGCACGCTCCCCTCCGTTGTACGCCACCTTGCCGTGGTGGAGGAGCTCCCCGGGAAATTCTCCTGGGGTTTAAGAGCGTACACATGGAAGGAAAACCATGTTAAAAAACCCGGGTAGGCCGGATTCGTGAGGTGGGTGATACCAACCGGCCTAGGAGTGGAGTCTCCGAAGTAACCTCCCGTGGAAGACAACCACGTAAAAAAATTACATTTTATGATAGGATGAATAATAAGAGTTTTGACGTACCGCCCCAGAGGTTGCGGAGCCTTTACGGTCCCGGCCCCCCCCTACGTCGTCATCGGACGACGGGCGGTGCAGGGCGTGCAACGCAGGCGCCTCGCACTATTTGGCTACTGCGGGGAGTGGTGGAGCTCTCTGGACCTTGGCCCGGAGAGCCCTGGTTGGGCTCCTCCGCCTTTTCGAGGAGGAGGAGCAGAGGGCTAGGTGTGTGTGCTCGGGGGGGCTTGCCCCTCCGAGTAACGTGGGAAGCGTGGGTTCCCGGGTTTCCGGGACCTACGCTTCGGTCGTAAGGAGGAGTGGGAGGTCTGAGTCCACACGGTGTGGACTCAGACCTCCCCGGAGGTTATTAATGTCCCCCCCCAGGTGCTTTAAGTGCCTGGTGAGGGGACATGTAAGACGGTGGTGTCCTTTCACCACCGACCGGGGCAATTGCTGCCTCCGGTGCGGTGTGGAAGGGCATCACGTTGGGGCGTGTGCGGCGAAAGGCGCACATTGCCCCAAGTGTTATGAGGAAGGACACCCCGCCTCCCACCGGATTGGTGGGGACGGGTGCCCGGTGGTCCCTCCCCGTGAAGGGGGAGGGAAGAAGAAGAGGAGAAGGAGGAAAGGGACAGGGGGTTACACCCCCCTCCGTTGTGCGCCACCTTGCCGTGGTGGAGGGGCTCCCCTGAGAGAAATCCCAGGGGTCTAAGAGCGCACACATGGAAGGAAAACCATGTTAAAAAACCCGGGCAGGTCGGGCTCGTGAGGAGGGTTATTCCAGCCTGCCTAGGAGTGGAGTCTCTGAATTAACCTCCCGTGGAAGACAACCACGTTAAAAAATTACGGATTATGAATTATAATGATAGAGAAGAATATTGACGTACCGCCCCAGGGGTCCCGGAGCCCCAGGGGCCGGCGCAAAGGGCGTAGGGTCCCGGCCCCCCCTGCGTCGTCATCAGACGACGGGCGGTGTGGGGCGTGCGCCGCTGGCGCCCCACACTATAGGGCTACAGCGAGGAGCGGTGAGGCTCTCCGAACTTTGGTCCGGAGCGCCCTTGAAGGGCTCCTCCTCTTCCTTTGGGAGGAGGGGGGTTGTGGTTGAGGTGTGAGTGCTCGGGGGGGCTTGCCCCCCCGAGTGGTAATGGAGGCGTAGGGCTCCGGACTCCCGGGTCCTACGCCTCAGTGGTTAGAGGAGGAAGCGGGAGGTTTGCGTCCCATAGGACGATTAGGACGCAGACCTCCCCGGAGGTTGGTGCCCCCCCAGGTGTTATCGCTGCCTGGCGAGGGGGCACATAAGGACCCCTCCGTTGTGAGCCACCTTGCCGTGGTGGAGGGGCTCCCCCAGGAAACTCTCCTGGGGGTCTAAGAGCTCACACATGGAAGGAAAACCATGTTAAAAAACCCGGGCAGGTCGGGCTCGTGAGGAGGGTTATCCCAGCCGGCCTAGGAGTGGAGTCTCTGAATTAACCTCCCGTGGAAGACAACCACGTTAAAAAATTACATTTTTATGGAATAGGATGATTAATAATAGTAGAATCTTACCGCCCCAGGGGTCTCGGAGCCCCAGGGGTCGGCGTGGGGGGGGGGTAGAGTCCCGGCTCCCCCCACGTCGTCATCGGACGACGGGCGGTGCGGGGGGTGCGGCGCAGGCTCCCCGCACTATCATGCGACTGCGGCCGCTGATGAGGCGTTTCGGGCTCTGGTCCGAAACGCATGTTCGTGGCTCCTCCACTTGTTGGGGGAGCCAACTTCTTCGAGGTGTTTCTGTCCTGGGGGGTGCGCCCCCCAGGGCAGTTCGGGAGGCTCCGTCCGGGACCTACGCCTCGGCTGTTCGAAGTAAAGGGAGGCCTGCGTCCCGTTCTGTCGGGACGCAGACCTCCCCGGAGGTAAGTGCCCCCCCCCCAGGTGCTTCAAGTGCCTGGGGCGGGGGCACATTCGAAGATGGTGCCCGTCTGCCGTCGACCGGGGCAGTTCCTGCCTCCGGTGCGGCGGGCACGGGCACCATGTGGGGGCATGTGCGGCGCCGGCCGCACATTGCCCTCTGTGTGCCGACGCGGGGCTACCCGCTCGCCACCGTATCGGTGGGAGCGGGTGCCCCGTGGTTCCTCCCCGTCGCGGGGGAGGGAGGAGGAAAAGGAGGAAGGGGAAGGGGGCTTCACCCCCTTTCCCGGTTGTTCCTGCGGAGGGGAGGGGGGCTTCACCCCCCTCCCTGGTAGTTTCTGAGGAGAGATTCCCGCCTTCGGGTGGGGTGGTCCCTCTCCAAGCGGATGTCCCCATGGAGGTCGTCCCCGAGGCTGGCTTTGTTGCCAGTCCGGGGGGGGCCTCCGTGGTGTGCTTACCCTCCATGGGCTCCCTATCGGGGGAACTCATGGAGGAGATCGGAGGTAAAGGGATAGGAGAGGAATCTCCTCTCCCCCGCAGGAGTAATAGAAACAGAAAGAGGGAGAAGAACTCCCCTCCTGGTTCGAACGGGGGGGAGGCGGGAGTTGTAGATGCTAAACTCTCCCGCCTCCTCCCCTCGGTCAGCCTTACGAGGCTGACCGACAAAGAGATCGGGGCGGAACTCCTTCTGGACTCCGCCCCCGTGGACAATAAGTCCGGTAAGGCCTTGGATAAGGCCAATAAGGAGGAGGGGGCGTCGTCTCTTTTTGACGCCTCTGTGGCTGTTGACGCCCCTGTGGCTGTCAAGGCCCAAGTGGAGGGAAAAGGGGAGGTCAAATATCGGCCGGGGGACGTTGTGCTGAAAGACGGCTGTTTTTGGACGCCGGAGAGTTTCGAGGATGTTCCATCGGTCTGTGTAAACTCCCTTTATGATGTATGGAATGAGATGAGCGAGGAAGGCGATGCCTTCTGGGATAGATATATATCTGCCCGTCGAAGGTATAAGAAATCTGGGAATCTGGATGTGTGTAAGGAGGACGGGGATGGCATTATTATGGCAGCCATCCAGGCCCTCAATTCTGGCAGCTGGTCCCCCCCCTGTGAGGAGGGCCCAGAAAGAGGTTAAGGAATGACATTAGTGGTCCTCCCCTTCCTGAAGACCGGGGAAACTTCTTTCCCCGGTCTGATGATGGGGGGGGGGTCCGCGTGGGGAGGGTAGGGGCGTTTGTCCTCCTCCCCAGTCGTTCCTTTTGTAGAAGGTATGGGAATTATGAATTCCCTTGGTGGGGGTCGGTCAGGAGCTGGGGCTCCTGACCGATCCTTTACCCCCACTTCGGGGGTGGGGAAGGTTTCGGGGTGCCGGACCTTCCCCTTTACGGTTAGTAACGTGGCAGGGGGAGGTAGGGGTCTTTGCCCTCTCCCCCTGCAGAGGCCGTTAATGGCCATGCCCGAGGGGTGGAAGGACGAATGCTTATGGCGATACCCTTCCACCCCTCATTTTGGGCCAAGGATAGGCACCTCGGTGGAGTTTTAGTGGGTATGCCCGGAGGAGGTGTTTTTCTCCTCCGGGTGAGTCCCACATAACCCCAGGGATCCCCCAGAATCCCTGAAGTACCTATAAAAGGTTTCTCCACCGTCACCAAAAAAAAAAAAAGGGGGGGGCACATAAGGAAGTGGTGTCCCTCGGTCACCGACCGGAGTGCTTCATGCCTCCGGTGTGGTGCCGAGGGGCACCAGGTTAAGGAGTGTGCGGCGAAGGCCGCACACTGCCGGAGTTGTGAGGAGGCCGGGCGCGTGGCGTCCCACCGAGTTGGTGGACCCATGTGCCCGGTAGTTCCCCCCCGGAAGGGGGGAAGAAGAGGAGGTTGGGAGGAACAAAGGAGGAGGAGTTTCACCCCCTCCTCTGGTATCTGGGGAGGAGCTCTCACCATCGGGTGGGGTACCTCCTCCCCAGGAGGAGATGATGGAGGTGGATCCTCCTTCTGGAGGATCCAACTTGGAGGGGCCACTTAAGGCCCGCACGGAGGTTGAGGACTCAGGGGGGGCAAGGTTTTTGTTTCTCCCCCCCCGGTTCCTACAGCCGCCTCCACTTCTGTGGTGGAGGCGGATACGATGACCATTGCGGATCCAAAGCTGTTCCTCCTCCTCCCGGCGGTCAGCCTAGATAGGCTACCGGTTTGGGGGGGGGCGGGCGGTGGAGGATACCGTGATTAAAACTTCCCTGACTCCGGAGGATGGGGCCGGAGGGAAGAAGAATGAGAGGTCTGAGACTCCTCCCTTTGGGGTGGAACTCACTCTGGGTCTTGCGAAGGGGAGAAAGGCCTTCATTCAAATAGACCTAGATGAGGTGCAAGATGTTCCCCTGTCCTCCCCTCCACCCCCATTCGTGCGGGTGCTCGTTGAGGAGCTTGGGAGGAATGCGTGAACAACTTTAGCTCGCAGACGAGAGAGATACTTCTCCGTCGCACCCCCCCATTATTCTCAAGAGAGAATAAATGGGGGGGTGCTTTATGCGTTAAAGGAGGTTAAGAGGATTTTGGGGGACCTGGTGTCCCTCCTTTCTGAGGGAGTGGAGATGTTAGAGGAGTCCCTCCCTCACTTTGGTGATCAATTAAACCGCTTCCCCGCGGCTGGGCCTGGCGGGGTTGAGGGAGGGGTTTCGTCCCCCTTCTCTTCCCTTGCTGCTGGCTCAGGCAAAACCGCGGGGAAGCGGAAAAAGAAGAGGTGACTGGGGGCGGGGGCCCCCAGTCACCTCTTGCCCCACCAACAACCGGGGGCGGCCCCCCTCCTAACAACTGGGGGGCGGGGGAAGGTTGCGGTGACCCAACCTTCCCCGGAGTTCGGTGATTATTTTGGGGGGGGGGTCCTGCTCTCCCCCCCCCAGGATAGGGGCCGGATGAAATGCCTCAGGCGATACCCGGCTCCACCTCCTTATGGGCTAAGGAAGGTCACCCTCAGGAGTTTTAGTGGGTATGCCCAGGGGGACTTGTTTTCCCCCTGGGAGAATCCCACATAACCCTGGGGACTCTCCCGGGTCCCCAGGGTACTTATAAAAAGTTTCCCCTGAGTTATAAAAAAAAGGGGGGGTTACACCCCCTTCCAGGGTGCCTGAGGAGGTGCTCCCGAGTTCCGGGACGCCTCCGGAGCTGGAGTCATCTCTCCCTCTTCTGGGCGTACCCATGGAGGCCGCCGCCGAGGTTCGCGGGTTTTCCGCGGACGCGGCGGCGACCTCCGTGGGGGTGACTTCCGTGGGATCCCCACTCGGGACTCCCATGGTGGTGGTGGAGCGGAGAGAGGAGGGCTCTCCTTCCCCCTCAATTAGGGAGATGGAGGAGTTTGAAGGGCCCGCAATTGGTGGGCCCCCAATAATACCTCCTTCGCAGGAGGACGCGCGCCCCCCTTTGGAGGGCGTGTTTCTGTTTGGAGAAAGGGGGGAAGGAGAGTCCTCCCCCCTTTGTCAGGAGGTAAGGTCCTCCTTCTCTTGGGCGATGGGTGGGTCTGGTGGGGAGGGGATAGAAGACGTTAAGTTGTCTCATCTCCTCCCCATAGTCAGCCTACCCAGGACGGCTAATAAAGGACCCGCCCGGAGCTGTCCCAAGAGAAGGAGAATAACTATGGGGGGTAAAACCACCACCTTGGGGGGCGTTAGGGTTTCCCCCTGGAGTCCCCTCAGGAAGGTGGTGTTCTTGGAGGAGATCTTTTCCCCTCCTCGACCCGGAGACAGTGTCGGCCCCCCTGGATTTGTCTGAGGGGGTGAGGCTGGGTTGAGGATCCTTCCTCCTCTCCTTCTCCGGAAGCCCCTAAGGCTTCTTCTTCTGACACCCCCTTAAAGATTCCGGGGGGGCCAAGGAAGAAGAAGAAAAGAAAGAGGAAAAAGTGGGAAAAAGGGAAAAAGGGGCGGCTGGGGGCGGAGGCCCCCAGCTGTCCTTAGCCCCCAAAAACAACGGGGGTGGCCCCCCTCTCAACAACTGGGGGGGGCGGGGGAAGGTCTGTGGTGACCGGACCTTCCCCGGGATTGGCAACTAACTAATTAGTTGGTTAGGGGAGGGAGTATAACTACTCCCTCCCTCGGGATAGAGGCCAATATGGCCACGCCCGAGGGGGAGCATGACGAATGCCATAGGGTGATACTTCCATAGATTCCACCTGGAGAGGAAAAACCCCGACCAGCGGGGGAGCCTCCCCAGATGCCACAGGAGGGGGTGTAACCCCCCTCCCCTTTGCCCTCCTTCTCCTCTTTTTCCCTCCCCCCATGCGGGGAGGAACTACCGGGCACCCGCCCCCACCGATCCGGTGGGAGGCGGGAAGCCCTTCCTCCTGGCACTTGGGGCAGTGTGCGGCTCTAGCCGCACACGCCCTAACATGGTGCCCCTCCACCCCACACCTGAGGCAACAGTTGCCCCGGTCGGTGGTGGATGGATACCACCGTCAAATGTGCCCCTTCCGCAGGCACTTGAAGCACCTGGGGGGGCACTAACCTCCGGGGGGGTCTGCGTCCCTATCGTCCTGAAGGACGCAGACCTCCCCCCTCTCTTCGTCACCGAGGCGTAGGACTCGCGAGACCCCACGCCTTCCTTGCTACTCGGGGGGGGGGGCAAGCCCCCCCGAGCACGTACACCCGGACCTCCGCTCCCCCTCCTCTAAGAGGCGGAGGAGCCCAACAAGTGCTCCCCGGACCAGAGTCCGGAGAGCCACATCATCCCCCGCAGTAGCCCAATAGTGCGGGGCGCCTGCGTCGCACGCCCCGCACAGCCCGTCGTTCGATGACGACGCAGGGGGGCCGGGACCATACCCCCCCTACGCCGACCTCTGAGGGTCCAGTCCCTTTTTTTTTTTTTTTAACGAGGGGAAAACCTTTTATAGGTACCCTAGGGGCGCTGGGGAGCCCCTAGGGTTATGTGGGAGTCTCCCGGAGGGGAAAGAACCCCCTCCGGGCATACCCACTAAAACCCCCCCGGGGTGCCTTCTTAAGCCTAAAGTGAGGGGGAGCAGGGTATCACCTAAGGGCATTCGTCCTGCTCCCCCTCGGACATAGCCGTGAAGCGGCCTCTGCAGGGGGAGAGGGCAAGACCCCTACCTCCCCCTGCCTCGGGTACTCGAAGAATACTGGGGAAGGTCCGGCACCCCGGAACCTTCCCCGCCCCCGATGTTAGTGGGGGCTGGAGCCGGTCAGGAGCCCCAGCTCCTGACCGACCCCCCACAGGAGGGGGGGATTTAGTTGCCCCCCCTCAAACTACTTACATAGCGCTCTCGAAGCTGGGCGAGTCTATGATTCTCCTCCACAGCCTCGAGAGCTTCCTTCTCCGATCTTGCCGCAAAAACTCTTTCATAACTCTCCTTCATAAGGAGATCTATGCGGCATAGATCGACAGTGGGGTGGAGGCGGGAAAGTTTTGGATCCTCTTTAGGACCCCCCGCCTCCATCCCACCCTCCTCCGAACCCCCAGGGGAGTCAAAAACCTCCCCTGGGGCAGTGGCGATTTTAGAGGGGAGGTCCCTTTTTCGGGACCCCCCTTTTTTCTTTTTCTTCGCCTTAGCTTTGACTTTAGTAGGGGGGAGAGGAGAATTCTCCTCCTCCCCCCTCCTCCACAACCTCCATGGGGGACCCAAAGTCTGGGAGCCCCACGGGGACAAGTGCCTCCACGTCCGCCGTCGAACCGCCAGGGGATAAAACCCCCGACGGCCCGAGGGCGGACGCAGCCATCACCTCGACTATAGAGGGGAGGGGAGGAGAACCCTCCTCTCCTCCCACCTCACCCCTTACCCCCATGAGGGACCCCACGGGGGCAAGTTCCTTCGCGCCCGCCGTCGAACCGCCAGGGGACAGAACCCCCGACGGCCCGAGGGCGGGCGCAGCCACCACCTCCACCGACTCCGCCAGGGAGCCGCAAACCGGCGAAACCCTGGCGGAGTCCACCTCCATGATTCCCCCAGCGGGAGAATCCACCCCAAAGGGTGGATCCCCCCGCAGGGGAGAATCCACCTCCACAATTCCCTCCTGGGGAGGGGACACCCCGCGAAGCGGGGGCCCCTCCCCAGGTACAACCGGGGAGGGGGGTGAAGCCCCCCTCCCCTTCCTCCGTTTCCTCCTCCCTCCCCCGCGACGGGGAGGGACCACGGGGCACCCGCTCCCACCGATCCGGTGGCGAGCGGGTAGCCCCGCGTCGGCACACTGGGGGCAGTGTGCGGCCGGCGCCGCACACGCCCCCACATGGTGCCCCTCCGCGCCACACCGCAGGCAGCAATTGCCCCGGTTGGCAGCGGAGGGACACCAACGACGAATGTGCCCCCGCCCCAGGCATTTATAACACCTGGGGGGGCACTTACCTCCGGGGAGGTCTGCGTCCCGACAGAACGGAACGCAGGCCTCCTCCCACCTCGAACCACCGAGGCGTAGGACCCGGTCCTAACCGAGCCTACGCCTCCCGAATTGTCCTGGGGGGCGCACCCCCCAAGGCAGGAACACCTCCGTGACGACTCGTTTTTTTTTTTTTTTTTAACGAGGTGGAAATCCTTTATGGATACCCGTGAGGTTCGGGGGAACCCCACGGGTTATGCGGGAGTCCCCGGCAAGCCAGCATGAAGCTAGGCTTGCCGGTATACCCGCTAAAACCACCCCGGGTCAATCATCCCGGCCCTTAGCGAGAGGGGGAGAGGAATCACCTAATGGCATACTTTTCTCCCCCTGTCAGGCTGGCCCGTCAGGGCCTCATCTCGTAATTTTAGAGAGGGAGCCGTGACCAACGGCTCCCCCTCCACTACCCTGGGGGGATCGGCGCGACTGATTGTGAGAGCCCCCGCTCTCAGCCGGCCGATGGCTTTCCCCCCAATCCCCCCCAGATGTTAGGAGGGGGGACACGGCCCCCCGATGTTGTGGGGGGCAAGAAGTAGCTGGGGGCTTAAGTGCTCCCAACCACCTTTTTCTTCTTCTTCTTCCTGGGGTGGAGGTCCACCGGGGAGGGAGGACCCTCCCCCTCCTCCACCCCCTTCCTCCACGCCTTGATGGCACTTGCACCCCGACACCCGCGCCGAGGCCACTTTGGGACGTCGATACTGGGGAGGGATCGCCGTCACGTGGCAGCGGAGCTCCCAACCTGGGTGCTCCGCCGCCAATCTTGCGACGGCGCCCCTCACCAGATCGACGCTATCTGGCCCTTGTGGGAGGACAGTGGCATCAAAATTGATGCCAGTGTCCCCCCACTTGATCTTGCGGAGACCCTCAGCAACGTGAGGGTTTCCGCGTTTGATCTCCTCCAGGAGCATTCCCCATATCGCACTATGGTGCGGGGGGACGACTCCGTGCTCCGTAGCCGTTATAACATCCTCCCAGGACCTAACCACCCTGTAGTTGGGGCGGTGGAGGAGGGAAAAGGAGACAGGTCTCCCACCCGTCACCCCCCCCCACCAGATGATGATTCTGAGAGTGCCGGAGCACCCTCCGTTTTGAGAGGGGGAGTGACCCCCCTCTCTTTTTTCTCCACCTTGGGGGGAACCTTAGTTCCCCCCTTGGGTGGGCCTTTTTGGCCACCTTGGTGGCCGGGGGGACGGCGTCCAAAAAGGTCGCCGCCCTCACCGCCCTGACCTTGGCCTTTTTGGTGGCCGGGGGGACGGCGTCCGAAGAGGCCGCCGCCCCCACCTCCTGCTCGGTTAGCCTAGGTAGGCTAACAGTGGGGAGGAGACGGGAGAGCTTGACATCCCCCGTCGCCTCCCCACTCACCTCCCTGGGGGGAGGGGGAGTCTCTCCCCCTCTCCCCCATCCACCTTCATGGGGGGGAGGTGGATCTCTGCTCCTTTCCCCCACACACCTCTATTGGGGAGAGGGGGATCTCTCCCCCTCTCCACCACCTTCCTCCGTGAGAGGGAGGGAGGATTTCTCCCCCCTCCCCCCATCCTCCGCCACCTCCATGGGCTCCCCAGATGGGGGACCCACGGAGGAGGTAGACCTCCTGGAGGCCGCCACCAGGTTGGCAAAACCGCCTTCCTCGGGGACGACCCCCGTCGGGACATCCGCCCCAGCAGGCTGGGGCACCTTGGTAGGGTCCGTAGGGGGGGGAACTCTTCCTCCCCCACAAGCCTCTTGCCCCTCCTTTGACGTCTACCTTTCGAGGGGGGACCACGGAGCACGTTGGCCCACCGATGCGGTGGGTCGCAACGCGCCCCACCTCTTTGCACGCCGGGCAATGTGCGGCCTTAGCCGCACATGCCCGGACCATCTGCCTCTCCGCCCCGCACCGGAGGCAGCACGCACTCCGGTCCGTGGCGGAGGGACACGTCCTCCGGGTGTGCCCCCGCGCCAGGCATCTAAAACACCTGGAGGACACACCCACCGCCGAGGGGGTCTGGGTGCCCACCGTCCGCGTGGGACACCCAGACCTCCTTCCCTTCTTCAGGACCGAGGCGTATGTAGGAACATACGCCCCGGCCTCAAATCTCCGCTCCCCCAAGAGGTGGAGGAGCTCCTTCAACATCCTCAAGGCAGTCGCCAAGAGGGCTCTGTCCGCAGTAGCCCTTTCGTGCGGGGCGCCTGCGTCGCGCACCCCGCACAGCCCGTCGTCGGATGACGACATAGGGGGGGCCGGGACCCTACCCCCCCCTACGCCGGCCCCTGGGGCTCCGGGACGGTACGTCTAATTTCTTTGAATTCATTACGTCCATAGGCGGTTGTCTTCCACGGGGGGGTTATTTCGGAGCCCCCCACTCCTAGGTCGGCTGGGATAACCCTCCTCACGAGTCCGACCTACCCGGGTTTTTTAACATGGTTATTCCGTGTGCGCTCTTAGACCCCGAGGATTTCTCCCCGGAGAGCCCCTCCACCACGGCAAGGTGGCGCACAACGGAGGGGCCGTGACGACTCCAAAAAACGGAGGAGCCCAGGCCCCCTGGAGCAGAGTCCGAGGACACTCATACCCCCCCTACGCCGACCTCTGAGGGTCCGGTCCCTCTGAGGTGGTAAGTTTACCTCGTTGTTGAACATCACTTCCATAAAAATGTAATTTTTTAACGTGGTTGTCTTCCACGGGAGGTTATATCGGAGACTCCACTCCTAGGTCGGCTGGGATAACCCTCCTCATGAGCCCGACCTGCCCGGGTTTTTTGACATGGTTATTCCTTCCATGTGTGCGCTCTTAGACCCCGGGGATCACTCCCCGGGGAGCCCCTCCACCACGGCAAGGTGGCGCACAACGGAGGGGAGTCCCACATAACCCTAGGGTACCCCCCAGGGTCCCTAGGGTACCTATAAAAGGTTTCCTCTTCGTCACCAAAAAAAAATTTTACCAATCCCTAGGAGAAGGAAAACTCAGAAAATAAACCAAATTAATTCAATAAACATGGATATGTACAACGAGGAAAAAAGGAACGTACCGGCCCAGAGTGTTCGGACACTCAGGGCCCGGCGTGGGGGGGATACTGTTCCGGTCGCCCCTTCGTCGTCATTCAACAACGGGCTACCCGCGACGTGCACCGCAGGCGTCGCAGGGGCATATGTCTCTGCGAAGGGGTTGAAACCCCTAGTGATCTCGGTGGAGGAGATATCCTCGGCATCTGTCGAGGGTATCACGCTCGCGGCCTTGGCCGCAAGAAGAAGGATGGAGGAGGACAATGCGGCGGACGACGAGAGAGGCGCATCCTGTCTCGAATTCGCTCCGCCATCGAGAGACAGAGAGAGATTCCTCTCTCGTACAAGAACAAGAGAAAGGCCACACCGGGATCGAGGGACCGAGAGTCCGAGGATTGCGACTCGGACGCCTCGGTCGTCTCTACGGCGACGACGGCTTCTATGTCGTTGTCCAAGTCCGGCGTAAAAAGAAAGAGAGGCCGCCCCCCGACCACCAGGGAATACGTCGGTCAAGCAGCCGCACTCGCAGAGCTGAGGCGGCAGGAAGAAGAGTTGATCCGGGTGCGGGAGGTGGCCGATGCGGCTTTGGAAATGAGGCGCACGAGAGCTGCTGACCTCCTGGCGCCTCCCACTATCAGTGAAAACCAAACTAAGGAGGACCCCGGAAAGATGAGTCTGCTGGCCATCCGGAAGCATTAAGGCCGACGCTGAAATGGTGACTATGGTGGCGGCAAAGTCGAATAATCTAAAGGGTACATACATACATGCCCTGAAGGAGACCGCAGCGTCCAGCAACAGTGCCATGGAAGCTCTGTTCTCCAGGACGAGGGACGAGGAGATCTCCCGTCTGGAAGATGACAATAGTGCCCTGAGGCGGGACATGGAGGTCCTCCGATAAAGGATGGAAGGTGCGCTGGGTGAGATTAGGAGGGCAACACCCGTAACGCCTCTCTCTCCCTACGATATGGATGTGGCCGCTGAGAGGGTCCACTCCCCCCCCTCTGAGTCAAAACGGCCACGCAGAGAGGCCACACAAATGCGGTCCCGCTCTGGGGCGGTTGGCGAGCCCCTGGAGGGAGACCGCTTCGAACACTGACAAGTCACATACTTAAACAGGTCGGCGACATTATCGGGGCGCGGTTTGCGGCAATTGAGGGGAGACTGATGCCTGAGCAGCGTCTCAGGCCTCCCCTCAAGTCGGACAGGGTGACGAAGCCGGCAAAGAAGCTGGGGCCCAAACCAAAGCTGTCGTACGCTGGCGCCACTGCTTCCGGAGGTGAGGCCTGTAAGCCGGTCCCAAAGGTTGGGGCGAATAAGGCGAGCAAACCGACGGCAGCGGCTGTTGCGAAGAAGAGCCCTCCCTCCTCCACCGCCGCTCCGTCTACCTCTAAGGCGGACGAGTGGCGAGTGATCGAAAACAAGAGCAAAAGGAGGAAGAGGAGCAAGAAATTGGTGGCGGACCCCCTCTAAAAACACGCGGCATCGAGTAGAGGCCCGGCCACTACCACTAGGAAAAAGGAAAGTTCCTCAGCCGGGGTAGGGAATACTGCCGTGGCTGGGGAACGTAAAAAGTTGAAGGTCCGCACGCCGAGATCGGCTGCGGTCATCTTGATCCCGGCGGCTGAGGGACTCACACGGGGTTATGGCGGAGGCGCGCCGAGGTTATGGCGAAGGCGCGCCGAAAGGTGCGCCTCGAAGATGTGGGGATAGTACACATACGTCCAAGGATAGCCGCCACGGGAGCTATTATTTTCGAGGTCCCTGTAAACAAGAGCGCCGAGAAGGCTGACCGGCTTGCAGATAAGCTGCGGTCAGCCTTCGACGGCAAAGGGGTTAGGATTACCAAGCCCACGAAGCTCGCCGACAGTGCGAGTTAGTGGGCTCGACGAATCCGTCACGTAAAGCGAGCTGGCCTGTGCACTCGCCGGAGCAGGCAAGTGCGCCGTGAGTGATGTTAAAGTCGGCGAGATCAGAAGAAACCCCTCAGGGCTTGGAGTGGCCTGGGCGAGGTGCCCCGCGGTGACGGTCAAGGCACTCGCAAGCGTCGGCCGTGTGACGGTCGGATGGGTGGTGGCAAGAATTGAGGCCGCCCCGACCGATGCACTGCTTCAGGTGCCTGAAAAAGGGCCATACACGGGCCCCGATGCACCGTCCCCACCAACAGGGGTGATAGGTGCTACCGGTGTGACTAGCCTTTTTTTTTTGGTAACGATGGAGAAATCTTTTATAGATACCCGAGAGGTTGGGGGGAACCCCTCGGGTTATGCGGGACTCTCCGGCAAGCTAGAGCTTGCCGGCCTACCCGCTAAAACTCCACCGGGTGACCTTCCTTTGCCATAATGAGGGGGAGCTGGGCATCACCAGAGGTATTCATCGCAGCTCCCCCTCAGGCGTGGCCGTGCCGACCGGCCCCTATCCCGGGGGAGGGAGTGGTTACACTCCCTCCCCTAAATCAGATTACCATATCCCTGGGGAAGGCCAGGTCACCACTAGCCTTTCCCCGCCCCCCCAGATGTTGGGAGGGGGGCCGCCCCCTGATGTCGTTGGGGCTAGGGACGATTGAGGGGCCCCGCCCCCAATCGCCCCTTTTTCTTTTTGCCCTTCTGGCGATTAGAAGGGGGAGTTAGGACAGAGGCAGGAGGCCAATACTTTGCAAAGGCCTCCTCCGACGCTCTCCTTGCAATCTCCCCCAAATCATCTCCCTCGCGAATAATCAGCCTACTAAGGCTAATTGTGGGGTGGAGACGGGTTAATTTGGGATCTTCCTCCGGATCCCCCGCCTCCACCCCAGCTTCCTCCAATTCCACAGGGAGGTCCAAAGCCTCCCTTGTGGAAACTGCGACTTCGGGGGGCCCTCCAAACGAGGGCCCCTTAGCCGCCACCAACTCCTCCATAACTGGGAGGGGAGGAAGAAGAAACCCCTCCCCCCCACTTTCCTCCTCTCTTCCTTCCCCAATTATGGGAAGGTTGGCGGCCTCACTCAAGGAGGCTGCCTCCTCCTCTTCACTTAGAGGGAGGCTCGCCCCCCCTCAAGGTCTGCCACCGAGGCAGCAGGGAACGCACTCCCCGCCGACTCGGTGACAACCTCCACCTCCATAATCTCCGCCTACGGGAGAATCTATCCCAAGGGGCGGATCCTCCCGCAGGGGAGAATCCTCCTCCATAGCCTCCACCTGGGAGGAGACACCCCGATCGGGGGGGCGCCTCCCCAGGTACCACGGGAGGGGGTGTAACCCCCCCTCCTTTATTCCTCCTCCTCCTTTTCCTCCCCCCTTCCAAGGGGGAACCACCGGGCAGGTGGGCCCACCGATGCGGTGGGACGTCACCTGCCCCACTTCGGAGCACGCCGGGCAATGCGCGGTCCTCGCCGTGCATGCCTTCACCAAATGTCCCTCGGCTCCACACCGGAGGCAACGAGTGCTCCGGTCGGTAGCCGAGGGACAGAACTTCCTGGTGTGTCCTCGCACCAGGCATCTGAAACACCTGGGCGAGGACACACCACCAGCCGAGGGGGTCTGGGTGCCCACCGTCCGTGTGGGACACCCAGACCTCCCTCCCCTCCTTACTGCCGACGCGTAAGAATACGTATCGGCGTTATTCCTCCGCTCCCCCAAGACGTGGAGGAGCTCCTCAACCACCCTGCAGGACCGCAGTCGGGGCGCCCGCGTCGCGCACCCCGCACATGACGAGGGGGGGCCGGCATCCGCCGCCGCCCCTGGGGGTCCGAGACCCCTGGGGCGGTACATCAATTCCTTTAATGACCATCGTCCATAAAATTGTAATTTTTTATCGTGGTTGTCTTCCACGGGGGGGTTATTTCGGAGCCCCCCACTCCTAGTCCGGCAGGTATCACCCACCTCACGAGTCCGGCCTACCCGGGTTTTTTAACATGGTTTTCCTTCCATGTGTACGCTCTTAGACCCCGGGAGAGTTTCCCGGGGAGCCCCTCCACCACGGCAAGGTGGCGTACAACGGAGGGGACCGGTGTGACTAGCCTGGGGAGCTGCGGGGAGCTGCGCGAAGAAGCCCGAGTGTCCTCTGTGCAAGGACCTCAGGCGCCCGACTGGTCATCACTTGGGCCCCTCCGTTGTGAGCCACCTTGCCGTGGTGGAGGGGCTCCCCCAGGAAACTCTCCTGGGGGTCTAAGAGCTCACACATGGAAGGAAAACCATGTTAAAAAACCCGGGTAGGCCAGACTCGTGAGGTGGGTTATACCAACTGGCCTAGGAGTGGAGGGCTCCGAAATAACCCTCCCGTGGAAGACAACCACGTTAAAAAATTACATTTTAATATGGATATGTCGATTAATAATAGTAGTAACTTACCACCCCAGGGGTTTCGGAGCCCCAGGGGTCGGCGTGGGGGGGGTAGAGTCCCAACGGCTCCCCCCACGTCGTCATCGGACGACGGGCGGTGCAGGGGGTGCGGCGCAGGCCCCCTGCACTATAGCACGACTGCTGTCAGTGAGGAGATGCTCCGGACTTTATTCCGGAGCATGGCTACATGGTTCCTCCACGCGCTGGGGGAACCGAATTTGAGGTGCTCCTGCTCTGGGGGGTTCCCCCCCCAGGGCAGTTCGGGGGGCGTAGGCCCGGTTTCGGCCGGGACCTACGCCTCGGTAGTTCGAGGTAAAGGGAGGCCTGCGTCCCGTTCCGTCGGGACGCAGACCTCCCCGGAGGTTAGTGCCCCCCCCAGGTGCTTCTGGGGCGGGGGCACATTCGTAGGTGGTGCCCGTCCGCTGTCGACCGGGGCAATTCTTGCCTCCGGTGCGGCGGGGACGGGCATCATGTTGGGGCATGTGTGGCGCCGGCTGCACATTGCCCTTTGTGTGCCGATGCGGGGCTACCCGCCCGCCATCGCGTTGGCGGGACTGGGTGCCCCGTGGTCCCTCCCCGTCGCGGGGGAGGGAGGAGGAAGAGGAAGAAGGGGAAGGGGGCTTCACCCCCTTCCCCGGTTGTTCTTGAGGAGGGGAGGGGGGCTTCACCCCCTTCCCTGGTTGTTTTGGAAGAAGGGCCTCCACCTTCGGGTGGGGTGACCCTTCCTATTACGGACGTCGCACCCATGGAGGTTGTCCCCGAGGCTGGGCCTGCTCCCAGTCCGGAGGGGGCCTCCGCGGCGTGTTTACCCTCCATGGACCCCCCTTCGGGGGAGTCCATGGAGGTGGATGAAAATAATGGGGGAGGGGAGGAAGCTCCCCTCCCCCGTAGGAGTAGAAGGAGACAAAAAGTCTCTCCTTCTATTTTGGATGATGAGGAGGCGGGACCTGCTGACCCTAAGCTCTCCCGCCTCCACCCTTCGGTCAGCCTTTCGAGGCTGACCGATAAGGAGTTGGGGGCGAACCCCCCTCAGGACGTCGCCCCCCCGGTTGTTTCTCCGGTAGAGACGGAAACTCCCGGTGAGATAGTGAGACCTCACTGGGAGAAGACTGTGGAAAAGGTGGGAGCCGAACTGGGGGCCATTTTCTTGTCCCTCAGGCCTCACCCCCCCCCCTGTAAAGGTTCCCGGAATAGGTCCGGAAACCTCTTTGACGGATAGCCTTACTTATCCCTCCCCTCGTGTGGTTTGGGATAAGGTGGTTGAGGCTGTGATGGAACGGGACCACTCGATCGCCGGGGGTCTATGTGTGGTCAATTGGTCTGAGGAAGATGGACATGTCGAACTTCTTGCGGATGTCCTTCCTCACGGTAGGGTGGGCACCGCCCGGTTTATACTGGATACAGTTTTGGCTGTCTCCATGGATAACCCGAGCTGGGGCCTAAAGTGCTACTGCCTGTTGGAGGTCCCCCCCACGCGGAGCACTGACGTGGAGGAGCTGGAAGGCGGGACGAAAGAGCCCCCTTCCAGCTATACGCTAGAAGCAAACCGCTTCTTCGTCGCGGGGTGGAAGGAGGGGGAAGATCTTCCCCCCCCAGATCTCCACCCCAGAAAGACGAAGAAGCGGGGGGCTAAGACTCAGAAATAAGGTGGCTGGGGGCGGGGGCCGCCAGCCACCTTTAGCCCCACCAACACCCGGGGGCGGCCCCTCCCTCCTAACATCTGGGAGGGGCGGGGGAAGGCCGAGGTGTCCCGGCCTTCCCCAGTGTAGAGTTTTTATAATACTGGGGAGGGAGTGCTATTACGAGACCCTGGCACTCCCTCCCCTCGGGATTGAGGCCGCCTTTGGGCGGCCACGCCTGAGGAGGGGCTGGATGAATGCCTATGGCGATGCCCAGCCCCTCCTCACTTCAGGCTAGGATGGACACCCCCAGGGGTTTTAGTGGGTATGCCGGAGGGGAACTTCTTTCCCCTCCGGTGAGTCCCACATAACCCGTGGAGGTCCCCCCGGACCTCCCGGGTATCCATAAAGGATTTCCCCTGGGATACCAAAAGGTCATTACTTGGGAAGTGCTGCATGCACCCCTCCCAGGAGGAAGAATGTGAGTGGGCTGCACTACGGGCCCCAGTAAAGGCGGTACCTGCCGAGGCTGGGCTCGCCGCCGTAGTAGAAGAGGATGTCCGGAGGGCGCACGCCTCCCAAACGGCGCCTGACCTGGCGCCGAAGCCCTAGAGGCCTAAGAAGGCTGTTTCTGCCAAAGGTCCACCTACCAGTGAGTGGAGATGGACCGCGAAACGGAGAAGGCAGCGGCTCTAGACAAGCCGCTGCCAGATGAGGTGGATACATCGGGGGAGGCGATGGAAATCGTTGGGGACTAAATGGCCCCCACGACCCATCGTCTCCTCCAGATAGCAACCACTCTGCTAGGGTGCAACCACTCTGCTAGGGCGCAGGACTTTATGCAGGTCCTGGCGAAGTGGCAAATAGGACTGGCCATCGTGGCGGATCCGCGTCCCCAAGGACCGATCTGACTGGCTCGAGGACTCGGTCGGCTCTGTCGCGAATATAAGTGTAGCCACCACAGGAGCCCCTCCCCTCACGTTACAGCAGGGGAGAGGGCTTTATGGTAGTAAACTGGGTGGATTTGGCTTTAGTCAGAATGTATTTCTCGCCGAACAAAAGCCTCGCCCAATTTGAAGCCTATCTGGACCGGGTGGCGGCCAAAATCAACGGTCTGCCGCCCAGTCGCATCGTGGTCGCGGGGGACCTGAACGCCAAGTCAGTGCTTTGGGGATCCCCCGCGACTGACGCCAAGGGCGAGGCTTTGGCGAGCTGGGCAGCGGAGCTGGGCCTCACAGTCTTAAATAGAGGCTCAGCTCACACATGCGTGCGGCAGCGTGGCGGGTCCATCGTTGATGTGACATTCGCCTCTCCCGCTGTCGTACGCCGAGTAGAGAGATGGTGGGTCGAGGAGGAGGTGGAGACACTGTCTGACCACAGGTATATCAGAATGGTTATCTCCGCCTCCGAGCTCCCGGCCCACCGAAGTTGCCCTAGGGACACGTCCCGACAGCTCCGGTGGACGCTCAGCAAACTAGACAGGGATGGCAGCCTCCTAATGGCAGCCTCCATCGCCATTGCCTGGCCCGAAGATCCGGCCGGGGAGGGTGACGGGAGCATCAATGAGGAGGTGGCCTGGTTCCGCGATAGCATGTCGCAAATTTGCGACGCTGCTATGCCACGGGCCAGGTCTGCGCAACCCCGTCGTCGGTAGTGTGCTGGTGGTCGAGCGAGATCGCAAATTTGAGGTCTGATTGCGTTAAAGTTCGACGCCGGTACACCAGGTATCGCCGCAGAAAACGCGGCGATCCCACGATGGAGGCAGCTCTGTACAAGTCCTATGTCTCATCCAAAAAGACTCTGCAGAATGCCATTAGGGACGTCCAGACTTGGGAGGAGCTGTTAGAAACTCTCGATAGAGATCCGTGGGGGCGCCCATATAGGTTGGTACGGAACAAGCTCCGTTTATGGGCGCCTCACCGAGAGTCTCTTCCCCGGATTTCTGGAAAAGGTTGTGGCTACCCTCTCTCCCCCGGCTGAGGGGGGAGGATGGGCTTCTCTAGGAGCTTGAGAGAGGTCGACGCCACCAGCGTCGCGACGAGGGAGGAGGCCTCTCCCGTTCCGGGGATCTCCCAAGCGGAGTTGGCCAGAGCCGTCGAGAGGATGGGGGCGAAAAACACCGCCTCCGATCCCGACGGAACCCAGAAGATATCTCGAAGATATATCATATATCCCAGACACATCTTCGGAATATCCTTCAGACGTATTTCGGATATACATGCTGTGTTAATATATGTACTCATTTTATTTACTTTTATACCATTACTTTTATATAGATATAAACGATGATAAGAAAGTAATAGTGAATCGGAGTATTTGCCATCTAAAGATGAATTACGTTTATTGGAACGTAATGATTTACGAGAAGAATTACAGAAAGAGAAATCAGTTTTAAATGCAACTGTGGCCTCAGTATCAATATCAAGTACAGATGTCTCGACAGAATACGAGGGGTGTTCAAAAAAGACTCGGAAAAAAATTCTAAAAATATTTAATTACATTTTTTTTTCAAAAATCGACATTTTCGCGTTCAATATACTCCCCTTGGAGTCGAATGCACTTGGCCCACCTTTCCTGCCACTTTTTGAAGACCTTCTGGAACCCCTCTTCTGACATCCTCTTGAAAATCGCCTGTACAGCACCTAAAGCCATCTTGGGAGACTCGAATCTTCTTCCTTTTAAGTCTTTTTTCAGCGTAGGGTATAGATGGAAGTCACATGGAGCCAGATCGGGACTGTAGGGGGGGTGCGGCACCACTTCGATGTTGTGTTCCTTCAAAAACTCCTCGACAATTTTTGCCGTATAGGGTCGAGCGTTATCGTGGTGCAGCTTCCACCGCCCTTTTGTGTACTGAGGCCGCTTCCTTTGGATGTGTGGTCGAATTAATTGCTTCAGGACACTCAGATAGTACTCCGCATTGACTGTTTGACGATTTGGAACGACGTGAGTGTACACCATACCATATTTATCGAAGAAAGTAATGATCATTGTCTTGGCTGCACTCTTGGTTACCTTAGCTTTTTTTTGGTGGTGGGCCTCCTTTTTCCACCCACTGGGTGGATTGTTGCTTTGTTTCGGGGTCGTACACGTATATCCAAGTCTCATCAACCGTAATAACATTGTCGAGCCACGTAGGATCCCTCCTGACCTCTTTTTGCAGCTGTTTGCAGATCTTTACTCGATTCGCTTTTTGTTCTGCCGTTAGCAGTCTTGGGATCCAGCGAGCGCAGATGCGTGATAAATTCAATACATCGGACAATAAGTGATGAGCGCTACCTGTAGATATGTCTAGTATCGAAGCTAACTGCCGAACGGTTAATCGAGGGTCTTCCCGTATGATAGCAGCACCAGTATTGACGATGATCTCCGACAACTTCGTCTTCGGCGCGCCCGGTCCGCCTTGCAGTTTCGCGCTCCTTCTTCCCTCCTTAAACTGCTTGTACCACGCGTAGCACGTTGATTTAGACATCATAGATGTACCATAAGCCTTCTCGAGCAAATTTAACGTTTCTTGGCGCGAATGACCAAGTTTAAAACAAAAAAGAATAGTGTACTTCTGTTCTCTTAAATTCTCGTCCATAGCGGTGTACAGGCGATAATCACGTGCACTTTTTTAAATGATTGTCACACACGGATAAAACCATCAAATTCAATCAGGTAAAAAACACTGGACTCCTATTGAGTTGCTCTTTCCAGCGATACCACAGTTCGCGGTTTTCCAGTGTTACCAACATGGGATAAAAAATCGTCCGAGTCTTTATTGAACACCCCTCGTATATTGGTACATCTGCATGCAACGATGAAAATATGTATGTCGAAAAGTCTAATGCAAACACTATAAAACAAAACTACTGCCTTTTCTGCTCGAAATTGCAAACACAACTTCCACGTCACTTGGAAACTGTACACTGCAATGAACCTGAAGGTAGAAAGTTTGTGCTATTATCTAAAGGTAATCCAGAAAGAAGAAAAATAATAGGTATTATTAGAAGAAATGGTAATTTCAAGTTCAACATAAACTCACAAGTTAATAATGGAAAACTTATAGTATGCAGACGTCCTAATGAAAAACATAATAAGCTTGCTACGGATTTTATAGCGTGGAAAATGTAAAGGTTTTTTTTTCAAAAAAACCATACGGCATTATTCTCAAAACTGTTTTAAAAAAGATTTTAGCAAAAATAAATGCATCATGATTATGGGCAGAAAAGTGACTTGTAGAATACATCATTTAGCAAATGAAACGTTAAAAAATAATGGTATTCCCAGTAATGAGAGACAATGATATAACAAGGATTATAAGATACGATAAATTGGTAATACTATATGCAAATAAGCTATGTGTTAAATATAAAGCACAACACCAGCACGATATGATACGCGCAAGGTTGCGTATTCTTGGTCGATTTCTTTTAGCATTGAGGAAGATAAATACAGCTGTTAAAGATTTTAAGTCACTTTACCACCCAAGAATGTACGATGATTGTATTTCTGCTATTAATGTAGTAGCAGGATATAACAGTGAAGAAAATATTTACTACTAAAACTCCAGTGATAGCGGCTAATTTATCAACATTACTTAAACACGTAAGAAATTACTTATTACGGAATATATAAAAGCAAATGATCCAGAAAAAAAAAATTAGTGAAAGATTTTTTGAAACTACTAGTCGTCGATATCGGAACAAGTGTTAATAAGACTGTCATCGAAACACAAACAGCTCATAAAAGACGTAAAAAGCCAAATCTCCTATCAATGAAAGACATTCAAATATTATATAAGCATTTGGAAAAAGTAAGGAAAGAGGCTTATATGGCATTAGAAAAATCCTTTTCTTACGAAAATTGAGTGTCTCTAGCAGAGGCAACAAAGCCATTTTATTATAACTACTTCAAAATTTATATGCATATAGTAGTCACATTAGATTATATGAAAATATTTTTTATTTGTAAAAAAAATTATTTTGAAGGTCACAGCAGACGATCTTCGGAACCTCCTCGAAAAAAAGTCCTTTTGCGGTGTACATTGTATCTCATGAACGGATCATCTGAAATCAAAAAACAAAAAAGATTCTGTTAGTTCATGAAATTATCTAGTAATTAATCGAAGGAATAAGCAAAATATTGATTTTTCACAAAATGGCGGCGCTTGAAAAAAAAATTTTGATTTTTTAGGAAAATTTTGGCCTTAAATTGTTTATAGAATGAAAAATATTTATTGGATTCGCAAATCCTTCGATTAATTACTAAAAAATATATTCAAAAAGATTGTGTTAAAATTTGAGACCGATCGGTTTAGCGGTTTTTGAGATATCGTGTACACCGACTTTGAAAACATGGTTTTGAGATAAATCGATTTGAAGTTTCAAAACCATTGTAGATATCGAAAAAAATTTTTTTTTTAACTTACATGGAATCATCTATTCCAGGACCATATAATAAGCCTTCCATTCCTTCGGCAGCCTCTAACAACTCGATTTGGTGTTGTCTACGAGCCATCCTTCCCTCTCGAGTCGCTTGCTGAGCTCTGCGGTCTGATGTCTTGACGCGCTCTGCATCCATTTTTTGGGCATATAAATGGGCATTGGGTCCCAATGACAGTCCGATTGAGTTCATAAAATACAGAAGTGATGCTGTGCCTTCATTAAATATCCCAGATGCAATGTTCGCAGCCAAATCTACAATTTTCGAGCCGCATGGTATGATCTTCGGCGTGATTTTCCAAATTATCTGATTATAACTCTCATTATTATTTTGTGTGAAGCCACCGACACATCTTTCCAACAATTTGTCGTTGCTCAAATCCTTGTAAATTGGGCGAACAGCTTTAGCAACATCCTCCGATAATGGCTCATAATCGTGTTTAAAATCTAAAAGTGTGTTTGCAGCTGCTGCTCGCTGCCAACAGCACCACGACTCCGGTCCGGTTGGGCACTTCTCGTGCTGAGGTTTTTCGTCTGTTGAGCAATAGTGATTAAAGGTGACCCATATTGCATTGCGCATATTTACAACAGAATCACAGTTTCTCCTAATGGCTAGGCCGTAATAAACTGTGAGTTTATCAATCATCTTCCCAGTTAGTTTACCTTTGCCGGCTAGTGTTTTTTTTTGCATTTTTTTCCATCTTTTTCAATTGTTTGCACGTTTTTTTTAACGCAATCTCGGAGCCGTGTGCCCATCCTCTTCTGCACATGTCCAATACATTCTTTTTTAAAAATTTGTACTGAACCGTATGGCGCAGCTTTTAAAACTCCAGAGTACGTCTTGGAGTCACCGTCACCTACATAATTTTTATATATCACTCCAAATTTTTCTCTTGAGCGCTTAAACATTTCGACGACAGCATCCACTTCCATTTTACCAGAAGAACCACTGTGATTTGCTTGACAATTATCCTTATGACTATTAAACCACTCGTTATAATCAGCACTGTCCGTTTTTTTATTCCAAAGTTCACATTGTTTGCAATAAGCACTTTTAACATTGATATCTAATATTTTACCCGAGTAATATCCTATCAATGAGGTCACACCATACAAAGAAGTGAAACCTCTTTTTTTCCAGGTCCCATCGCCTGACACAGTCAAATCTGTAGAATGAGCATCACCTTGGTTATTAGAAGTCAATTGTTTTTCCTCGGCACAAGCTCGTTGAAGAAGTGTCTCGATCGCTGACTGTACAGATGAATGAATGTTATTTATTATACAATCATACGTATTTTGAGTTAAGAAAGCCGGCATGTCCATTAGTCCACAAAATTTTTGTGCACCTTTTAATCCAAGTCCAAGCACTCTCATAACAAATATAAAATCGTCTGTTTATTGCATAAGAGTGGCTGACAAACGGGCTGGAGTTAACTGTACGAGCTTCACAATTATGACATATTAAAACTATTTTAAAACCAAGTCCTCGTTCAGAAGCAGTTTCAAACTTAATGTCACTATTACAAATTTTGCACTTAACATATTCAGAAATCGCTGCAAATACTGTGATAAAATTTAATATGCGATATTCAATAGAAGCATCCCGTGGCACAAAAATTTCCTCTTGCATTTTTAGCTTTTTTGCAGAGGCACTAAAACTGCTTTCGTTTGTTTCTACAGTTTTTGGGTTAAAAACGTTTTTTCTTTTCTTATTTCTTGATTTTTGTGCACCAGTTAACGATCGTGCTTCTCTATTTACTTTCATTTTTACAAAAAAACACAACAAAAATGAAAGAGAAACGAAAAAGAAATGAAAAAATACGTATAAACGACCACGCGACTTAGCTGTTTGAAGTAGCACTGTAGACTGGCAGTTTGAAAACACAAACCATTAAAAGAAGGGAAGGGACCAAGGAGGTATAAACAAAACACTAATACACTTTCACTTTGTACTTATGTGAGTACAATAAGGTAATAAAAGTATGGGGGCGCTCTAACAGTCAGCTACTCCTCGAGACTCTGCTCCGCACGCTTTTGCTCGAGCCAAAACATGTTTACAAATGTGCTTATAACTCCGAGAATATTTGTCGGATCGACTTGAAATTTTGTGTGTACAATCTTGAATATATGTACACTCAAAATATGAAATAAAAAAAAAATCGATTTTTTGAAAATCACAACTGCGTATAACCCCTTAAGTTCAATCCATGTATTTAACAGACGACGGGCTGGAGAAATAGAAAGAATACTTATCGAGGATTTTAAAACTTATGAAAGTATAAATAAAAACATGTATAGTGATATATACACATCGTTATCAGAAAAGAACCGAAAAATAGCAGAAAACTATAGTCGATTTTGCATAAGAGGGAAATTAGGACGTACCGTGCCTATGTTATTAACGAATGAACTGCTTAAATGCGTTAACCTAATTTTACAATTTCGTAAAGAAGCTGAAGTACCACAAAAAATCCCTACGTCTTTGGACTACCTGGAAGTAACAAAAATAGATACAGGTATCTCAGAGCCTGTATATTAATGCGCAAATTCGCACAAGAATGAAATGCAGTTGAATCATCAAGTTTACGCGGTACAATTTTACAGAAACACGTGGCAACTCAGTGCATACAGTTAAATCTCACTGATATTGATGTTTCTGATTTGGCTCCATTCATGGGACATGCAGAAAAAATTCATCGAGAACATTATAGACAACCTTTAGCAAGCAGGGATATTCTTAAAATATCACAGTATTTAGAGACAGTACAAGGTACTCTACAAGAAAATACTTTAAACGGATCTTCATCAGACAGTGATGAAAATAAAAAGCTAGAAGATAACAATAATAATGAAGAAGGAGATGAAGAAAATGAAAAGCTAGAAGATAACAATAATAATGATATAACGACATATAGGCATACGAACAAAGAGAATTTAACTTTAAGTAATTATATATTAGATATTGGATAATTAATTTTCCATTTTTGTATAACAGGAAATGTATTAGGTGAAAAAGTGCTAACTAATATTTTTGATATTGAAATCCTAAGAAGAAACATCAAATCGGATCGACGTCGATTAGATGTAAATGGTATCTAATAGATGCTTATTAAACGTCCATTAGACGCTATTTATATCTAATCGACGTCGATACAATTTAGTATTTCTTGAAATATGACAAAATATTTTATTTTCGGTAAATCTGAAGAAGAGCGGTCCTCTCCACCATTTTCATTCAAACTTTGCAATTTAATGTACTTTTGTGTGTAAAAAACGAATTTATAAGTTAAAATGGTTGCTCGGTATCAGAAAAAGAGTTATAATATGTTAAAAACTGACAGTTGTGAAGTCAGGCTTTCCATCATATCCAGGCGTACAAGGTTTATCCAAGCATGATAGAGTATATAAATTTGCAATTTTAAAGCAGAGTATTTGCGTTTTCAAAGCAGAGAATTTATGCTTCAAAACAAATGTTTTGGTTTAAAAACGTAAATACTCTGCTTTAAAAATGTAAATTATTTTCTTAAACAATTTTTGTGTTGTTAAAACAGAGAATTTGTGTTTTAAAGCAGAGAATAGTTTGTTATTTAATATTTATACCTGTTAATATTCTTGGTTATATGGATCGAAACTTAAATGTATATATTCTTTCGTTTTGAGTGAAAACGCGTCGAATGAGTATATTTTTATCTAAATTTGAGGTGAAACGGGGATTCTGCAATTACTTGCATTTTAATTACCAATAATTTAATAATTAATAATAATTAATAATTTAATTAATTCAACCCATGTTCAAGTCTCTGTACGCCTCAAGATGACGGAAATCCTAACCTCGTAACTGTCAGTTTTTAACACATTATAACTTTTTTTCTGTATTGCTATTCCGGAATGTCAGATGTGAAAAATTCCGTTACGGGTATCCCATATCCAGTATGATGCACTTTGAGGGTTAATATAGTGTTCGAATATCACTCGCCGCGTATATTACTTTCACAATGTTCATTAAATAATGGAGCTGACAAAATAAAAAAATAATGAATCTGTTAAAATACAGGCCGGGAGCGTTTAATTAATTTTAAGGAGCACTACACTGTTCAGGAAAAACCAATACAGTCCATTTATTCTATTTTATAAAGACTACTCACAAGCAAAATGGCGGACGATTTTTCTAAATATGAATTCAATTCCTATGAAGCTCGTTACTCGAGGTTTTCTATGATCGCTGATCACGAAGTTGATGCCGGATTTGCATCAGATAGTCGGAGATTCGCTGATTATGAATATATCAGATTTTGATAAGAGTATTTGTTTCTTTTTACCCTCCTCTTTTTAAATACGACTGCATTCGATAATTACTGCATTCGACATATTGAATTGTTCATAACTGATGTATGATTCGTGATCAGCGATCCTATGAACCCCAAATTAACAAGTTTCATGCGAATTGGATTGATTTTGAAAAAAGTCGTCCGCCATTTTGTATCCGCCATATTGAATTTTTGTAAACTGATGTTTGATTCGTGCTCAGCAACCCCCATAAACTCATAATAACAAGCATCTTGAAAAATGTTTTATTTCTTAAAGATTTGATAGAGTAAAATAATTCCCATTTAGCAATATTACTCTAACTTTGATCGATCGTAACTATCGTTTACCCCAACGAAAAAGGGTTTAAATAGGGTGTTTTGGGAAGCTCTTGATATCTACTATTCAAAAATGCAATGGAAAAAGTGCGACATTTCAGCCCAAAAATCAGCCTTATTGACCCTCCTTCTTTAATATTTTAACAAAAAATTATACATAATTGTTTTAATTTAAAAAAAATTATAGTATTACAATTATGGTAGTGCCCCAACTTAATAAAACTTTTTGAAATAAAATATATAAAAAAAAATATAATATAATATAGTATAGTTTGAAAGTTTAATTTAAAAAAGAAAAACAAATAATGTAAAAATATAAAATTAAAAATTATTTACAAAAAATAAAAAATTAAAAATTAATGGAAAAATATAAAAATGTATATAAAAATTAAAAATTAATATAAAAATAAAAAATTTAATTAAAAGACTTAGCTCTTTTTTTTTTATTACTCAGGGGAAACTTTTTATAAGTACCCTGGGGACTCGGGGGAGTCCCCAGGGTTATGTGGGATTCTCCGGAAGGGAGAGAAGTCTCCCTTCCGGCATACCCACTAAAACCCCTGAGGGTGACCTTCCTTAGCCCATAAGGAGGGGGAGCAGGGCATCGCCAGAGGCATTTCTTCCTGCTCCCCCTCGGGCGTGGCTGTAATCAGCCCCTATCCTGGGGGGGGAGACAGAACTCCCCCCCAAAATTAATTACCAAACTCCGGGGAAGGTTGGGTCACCACAACCTTCCCCCGCCCCCCCCCAGTTGTTAGGAGGGGGCCGCCCCCGGGTGGAAGTGGGGCAAGAGGCAACTGGGGGCCCCCGCCCCCAGTCACCTCTTCTTCTTTTCCCCCCGCTTCTTCGGCTTGGGATGGAGGTCTATGGGGGAGGAAGGATCCTTCCCCCCTCCATCCCCACGAAGAAGCGGTTCGCTAAAACCCTGTAGTCGGGGGGTGCTGGTGTTATGCTACCCCCCGCTTCATTTTCGCAGGGGACCCGGTGCGTCGACTCTGGCTGCTCGTCACGTGGCAACGGAGCTCCCAGCCGGGATACTCCGTCGCCAATTTCGTGACGGCGCCCTTGACATCGTCAACGCTCCCGGATCCCCGGGGGAGGGCCGTGGCCAGGAACTTTATCTCCTTGCCCACCCCCCCATAACTTTTGAAGACCCCCGGCAACCCGGGGGTCTCGATGCGCCTCACCGCCTCCACCACTTTCCCCCACAACACCATAGGGGGAGGGGGGATGGTGTTGTTTTTAAGGGCGGTGATCATTTCATCAATGGTGCAACTCCTGACGGAGGAGCGGTGGAGGAGAGAGAAAGAGACGGAATACTCCGCCTCTCCCGACCTCCCCTCCTCCGCCAAGGGTGGCACCAGAGGAGTCGGCCCCAACGGAGTGGCCAACACTCCTTTCTTCTTGGGAGGGGGGACCCCCCCCTCTGCTCGCCGCCTTGGGAGGAGCCTTGGCCCCCCCTTATCTACACCCTTGGGGGAGACCATGGCCCCCCCTTAGGTTCCTCCTTGTTGGCCACAATGGCCAGAGGAGCAGCGTCCGACTGGACGGCCGCCTCCACCTCCTTACCCGCCTCGACAGGCTGACGGTGGGGCGAAGGCTGGTCAACTTAAAGTCGACCACAAACTTGCCTTCGCCCCAGACTCCTCCGTTGGGGGGGTACTAGTGGCAAGTCACCACAACCACCGCTCATAAATAACGTCCGGAGCGGCGTCCAACTCCAAGACCCCCCCAACAATGGGTGCCGGTATGGGGGTGGAAGAGGGGAGACTGACAGTCTCCCCCAGATCCATTCCCCCCGGCACCTCCTCAACTGGAGAGAGAGGAGAACTCCCCCCTCCAACCACCACATCCTCCATGGGGGCTTCGGAGGGAGACCCCACGGAGGCACACCCGTCAGAGGCCGCCCCCAAGCTGGCACACGGACCAGGCTCGGAGACGACCTCCATCGTGTCCTTCTCCTGGGGAGGAGAAGCCCCGGACAACAGGAGCTCTTCCCCAGGTACAACCGGGGGGAGGTAACTCCCCCTCCCCCAGTCATCCTCCTTTTCCTCTTCTTCCCCCCCTTCCGGGGGAACCACCGGGCACGTGGGCCCACCAATGCGGTGGGACGCCACGCGCCCAGCCTCCTCACACAAGGGACAGTGCGCGGCCTTGGCCACGCACTGCCCCACCAAGTGTCCCCCCACCCCGCAACGGAGACAGACCCCGCTGCGGTCGGTGGTGGAGGGGCAAAACCTCCTGATGTGCCCCCTCCCTAGGCACTTAAAGCACCTGGGGGGGGGGGGCACTAACCTCCGGAGAGGTCTGTGTCCCGATTGACCTACGGGACACAGGCCTCCCACTTCCTTTTAAAACCGAGGCGTAGGACCCGGAACAAGTCCGAGGCCCTACGCCTCCCACACCACTCGAGGGGGCGAGCCCCCCCGAACACGTGCACCTCGTCCTAGGCTCCTCCTCCTCAAGGAGGAGGAGGAGCCCCGCCAAAGCATCCCGGACTAATGTCCGGAGTGCCAAACCACTCCTCGCAGTTGCCCTATAGTGTGGGGCGCCTGCGGCGCACGCCCCACACCGCCCGTCGTCTGATGACGACATGGGGGGAGGGCCGGGACACTACCCCCCCCTCGCCGGCCCCTGGGGGTCCGAATCCCCTGAGGCGGTAAACTACTCCTTGTGTTATCCATTTTCGTCCATAAAAATGTAATTTTTTAACGTGGTTGTCTTCCACGGGAGGTTATATCGGAGACTCCACTCCTAGGTCGGTTGGAATAACCCCCCTCACGAGCCCGACCTTTTTTTTTTTTTTTTTTTACGTAGGGAAATCCTCATGGATACCCGCTCCCCCGGGGGAGGGAGCAGGTTATGCCGGACTCTTACCGGCTAAAACCCTACGGTGGCCCTCCTCGTGCGTTGTTGGGGGACCCCGGGAACGCAACCGGCATACTACCGGTGCCCCCCAACGCACAGTGTTCCTCCCCCTACTTGCACCCCTCCTCGCCTCCCACGAAGAGACTGGGAGGTAGAACGATGCAAGAGGAGGAGGGACCCTTCTCCGAAGAGGGGGCGAAGGGAGGGATTAACGCTTGAAAAGCGCGCGCCCCCCTCACCCCCGACCCCGACTGGGGCGACTTGCCGGACCACCTAGCAAAGTCGTCCCCCCACTCCGAGACGCCTGGTGGCCACAAGTGCCCCCGCACTTGTCGGCCGCGTCTCGTGTGAGGAGGAGGGGCTGCCATACCGGCAGTATCAGAGGAGGCGGGCGAATTGCCGCCTCCTCTGTCCCCTCCTCTTTCTTCGAGCGGGATCGGCGTCGGGGTCGACTTCCCGATCCCGCTCGGCTGCCTCCTTTTGCGAAAGCACGCTCTCGCAAAAGGAGGCCATTGCACCCCATGACCTCTCGCTCCGGACCATCGTTTTCACGACGGCCGGAAGCGAGAGGTCCTCCCCCCCAGGCTCCTCTTCTTCTGTTCTCCTTCTCTCGTCTACCATTACTTCTATCAGGACACGGCGCAGCTCTGCCCAAGCTGGGCAATGCTCTAAGGTGTGCTGCGCCGTGTCCACCGTCTCATCACAATGGTGACACTTAGTAGTGCGCTCTCTCTTGGCTTTGTAGTGCAGGTACTCGCCAAAACATCCATGGCCTGTGAGTACCTGCACCAGCCTGTACTGGAGTCCGCCGTGGGGGCGATCCATCCACTCGGCCAGAACTGGCCGGATCGCCCCGACAGCGCGCAGTCCCCTCCTACAATGGACTAGCTCGTCCTTCCATCTCTCGACTGCGCGCTGTCGCAGCTGGTCGTGCCTTGCCGCAATCGCTTTTGGTGATGGCCGGATTCCCCCGGCACGGAGCCGCGCGCGCCACTCATACATAGACGCGCGGACTCCGGCCTGGACATCCCAAGGGAGTTGTCCGGCCACCACCAGTGCCGCCTCTAACGCGACGGTCCGGTACCCCCGTGCTAAGCGGAGGGCCAGCATTCTTTGAACCGCTAACATGGCGGTTCTACTGCTGGCCCTCAGCTCTCCGTGCCACACGGGGGCACCGTACAGCGCGATTGAACCTACAACTGCCGCGTAGAGGCGGCGGCATCCATCCCTTGGACCCCCGAGGTTAGGCAGGAGGCGGCCAAAGTTGGCCACCTCCTTTCTGACTCCGCGGCCCATTGCGGCAAAATGCTCTTTGAACGACCAGCTGCTGTCGAGGATGAGGCCCAGATATTTAAGTGAGGACCTCACCTCGACGCGGACTCCCTCTATCCGGATGCTGGTGCATTGAGGAGGAGGCTTCCTCCTCCGCGGTCCACAGAACCAAATGGCTTCGGTTTTGTGGACCGCAACCTCCAGCCCCAGCATCCGGATGCGGCGCACCACTAGTGTCACCCCAACCATCGCGAGTCGGCTCGCCGACTCCCAGTCCTCCCCCCGGGCAATGACGAATGTATCATCTGCATAGCAGACTTTGTCAATGCCCGGGAGGAGTGCGCCCCGCAGGACCCAATCATATCCCATGTCCCATAGCAGGGGTCCTAGCACCGACCCCTGCGGGACCCCCCTCTCCATCATCCTCTGATGGGGGGCCGCGCATCGCCCGGTGTATACGATGCACCTATCCCGGAAGTAGTCCTCAATGACGGACTGCAAATATGGGGGCACCCGGTGGTACTTGAGTGCCCCCAATATACACTCCCAGGGCAGGGAGTTAAAGGCGTTGGAGATGTCTAATGACACCCCCAACGCCACCCCGCCCCGGGAGACGGCCTCCTCCGAGAGGGTCTTGACGCGTAAAATCGCGTCAATCGTACGTCGACCGACCCTCTCGGAACCCGTATTGGCAGTCCGCCAAATCGGGCCCAACCGTGGATAGGTGCTGACGGAGGCGAGCAGCTATTACTCTCTCAAGCAGCTTGCCCGCCTCGTCTAACAAACATATCGGGCGATACGCGGATGGGCTGTCCGCGGGGCGCTCCGCCTTCTTTAACAGGACCAATTTGGCCTGTTTCCATATCTGGGGGAACTGGCCGCGGCTCAGGCACTTGTCAAAAAGCAGCCTAAGCCGCTCCCCAAGGGCGCTGAGGGCCAAGACCCATGCACGGCCGGGTATGCCGTCAGGACCGGGAGCGGTATTCTTCGCTCCCATACGTCTGACGGCCCCGGCCATCTCCTCATGGGAGACTCCCGGCACGGGGGCTGCTTCGCCGGCTTCAACGGCCGGCGGTCCCGCCCCCCCTATCCCGCCTGGAGGACTCCAGCCCTCTCCCTCAGCAGGAGGGAAGAGGGTGGTAACGGTGTCCTCCAGGAGCCGGGGATGGAGACTCTCCGTGATCGGGGGCGTCCATGGGCGCAATTTATTGCGCACTATGCGATATGGACGCCCCCACGGATCAGTGTCCAGAGTCTCCATCAGCTCCTCCCACGCTCGGGTCTTGGCATCCCTGATGGCGGTCTGCAGAGTCTTCTTCGCTGTAACGTATGACTCATACAGACCTGCCTCTATCGCCGCGTCACCGCGTTTTCTTCTGCGGTGACGGGTGTACTGGCGGCTGGCCCGGACGCATAGCGCCCGGAGCCTCGCTATTTCCTCGCTCCACCAGTACACCTTACGACGGGGCTTCATCGGCCTGGCTCTCGGCATGCCCGCATCACATATCTGGGTCATGCCTTCACGGAGCCAGGCCGCCTCCTCGTTCACGTCCCCGTCGTGCCCGGCCGGGGCTTCCGGCCAGGCAACGGCGATGGCGGCTGCCATCAGAGCGTCTTTATCCAGACGCTTCAGCGCCCATCTGGGCTGCCGGGGTGTCGCCCCTGGGCAGCGTGGAGTGGTCAAGGGTGTGGAGGTGGAGATGTCGAACCTTACATATCGATGATCCGACAGTGTTTCTACCCCCTCCTCGACCCTCCATTTCAACACGAGACGTGCGGCAGCGGGGGAAGCGAACGAAACATCCACTATAGACCCCCCCCGCCGCCTGACACACGTTTGGGCTGAGCCTTGATTCAAAATATCGAGGCCCAACCCCGCTGCCCAGTCCGACAGAGCCTTGCCCTTGGCGTCGGTCACAGGGGACCCCCAGAGCGCCGATTTGGCGTTCAGGTCCCCCATGACCACAACCCGGCCGGGCAACGATCCAGCGACAGTGATCGCCACCCGGTCCAGAAATTTTTCGAACTCGGCGAGGCTCTTATTCGGGGAGAAGTACACCCCGACAACCGCCAGTTTCCCCCATTGTGCAGACACGAAGCCATCACCCCTCCCCCGAAGAGTGAGGGGCGGGGCATCCGTGGCGCACACGCCGACAATAACGACTGAGCCCTGTGTGTCCCCGAGCCAGTCGGACCTGTGCTCGGGAACGTAATATGGCTCAGCCGCTACCGCCAGCCCTATCCGCCACTCCGCCAGGGTTTGCATAAAAAGATCCTGCGCCCTGGCGCAGTGATTAAGATTCGCCTGGAGGAGGCGATAAGTTGTGGGGGCCATTAGTCCCGGACCACATCCATCGCCTCCTCCGGCGGAACCTTCACATTATCAGCAGTGGGAGGGAGCGGCAATGTCCGACTTGTCGCTCCCTCTCCCATCTCCACCTCTGCCACAGCCTGAGAGGCCACGGACGTATCCGCGTCGATGGCCCTTTGTTCCTTCTCCAGCATGGGCTTTGGCTCCATCACAGGAGCTGCCTTCTGCCCCATTGTGTCCGGAGCAGTCGGCGCCCTTCTCCTTTTTGGGGGAGCGCAGGCCGCACTCCCCAGGCGATGGCCGGACGTCCCAAGTCCTTACAAAGCGGACATTCCGGCTTGGCCACGCACCCGCCTGCTGTGTGGCCTGCAACCCCACACCTATAACATCTATCGCTCCTGTCGAGGGGGGCTGTGCATTTTGCACGTGTATGCCCCCTCTCCAGGCATCGATAGCATTGCATGGGGCGGGCGGCCAACGCTTCCACTCGCGCCGCCACCCACCCCACTGTAACACGTCCCAAGTCGACCAGTTTTTTGGCCGCTACCGCGGGGCATCTCACCCACACGCTGCCTAGTCCCATGGGACTATTCCTGATGTCACCAACCCTTACCTCTTCTACAGCGCAGTTGCCAGTATTCGCCACCGCGCTGGTCATGTCGAATTTGGTGACCGACTCATCCAAGCCGCTAATGCGTAATTCCGCTAGCTTGGTGGGTCTGGCCACCCGGACCTTCCCATCGGTGAAGGTCGACCTCAGCTTCTCTGCCAATCGGTCGGCCTTCTCTGCGCTTTGCTCCCCAGGAACTTCTAATATTATAGCCCCCGTGGCAGCAATTTTGGGCTTTATATGAGTAATGCCCACATCCCCGAGGCGTACCTTACGACGCGCCTCGGCCATTACCTCGGCCCTAGATAGGCCCTCCTTGACGGGAGTTAAGATGACCGCCGCAGTCCGCGGCGCCCGAATCTTAACCCTCTTTTTCTCCGCGTTGGTCGGGGCAGAGCCTCCAGATTTCGGCTTCGCCGACGACGACGACGTCGAGCCTCCTTCTTCGGCAGGAGTATTCGCAGCCCCTTTGGGTGGGGCTTTCTTGACACTGGGTCCTCCCCCAATTGTCGCCCCCTTGCTCTTCTTCTCCGCCCTCTTTTCCTTCTTCCCCTTGACTAGGGACCACTCCTCCTTCCTGGATGCTATCTGCGTGCCTGCAGCGGCAACAGGAGCGCTTCTCGCGGCAGAGTCCGCTGTTTTGGGCTGACTATCAGCGCCCAGTCCAGCGCTCCGCTCGGGCGAATTGCCCCTTGCAGCTGCCACATTCGCATACGTGGCCTTCGACGTGGTCACCCTATCTGCCCTCAGGGGCGGCCTCCTTCGTTGCTCAGGGAGCAACCTGTCTTCAATGGCCGAGAGCCTGGCGTCTATGAGTTTCCCCACTCTCACCATCATCTCTCGCGCTAGGTTCTCTGTTTCCTCTGATCCAGTCCTTTTCTCCACTTGGGACTGTGTCATCGAGGGGGGTGGAGTCTCCTTTTCCATGACGTCCGTTTTACCAGAGCGACGGGGAGAGGATGCTCTCAACCCCCCACGCCTTTCCATTATCTCTTCAAGGGCCTTCTCTAATCGGTCCACCTTACCCTTAAGGAAATCAACCTCTCGCCTTAGCTCGAGGTTTTCCCTCTCAAGGCGGAAAACCTCTTCGTCCCTGGTCGTGAACGCCAGCTCCTCCATAGCCCAGAAGATAGACTTGGCGGCGTCCTTGAGGGTACGTACATATGTCCCCTTGAGGTTTTGCGATTTCTTCGCAACCTCAATGACCGAGTCAACGCCCGTCCGAACCCGGTTCTGGAGGGCTAGCATCCCTGCCCTCTCAAGGCCCTTGCTTCCTCTATCATATGACGCCCCGGGGTTAGCCATGTCCAGCGCCAGACCGATGGATCGTGTTCGTCCAGCTTCCAGCGCCGACTCTGCCGTTTCCGCTTCAGCCCTGAGGTGGAAGGTCTTCTCCTCCTCGCATCTTGCCTCCCTTCTCGCTTCCGCCAGGCCCACATACTCACCCGTGGTCGGGGGGCGACCTCGCTTCTTTTTGGTCATCGATACCGTAGACGGCATCGAGACTGTCGTCGCGGTGGGGGTTATCGACGCTACCGAGGCGTCCGAGTCACCTTCGTCACCAAGCTTCAAAGCATCTACCTTCCTCTTCTTAAACTTGTGCGTTAAAGTTTCGGACCTCTCCACATTTTTCGAAGTGGACGCAGGAAGAGGGAACTCAAGAGAAGACAGGTTTCTCGCATCCTCTACCGCTTTCTCCCGCTGCTCTTTCCTTCTTTTCGCGGCTAAAGCCGCAAAAGTGGTGCCCTCGGCAGATGCCGGGAAAATGTTCTCCACCGCAATAATGAGTGGCTTGGTTTTAATTTGATTTTTGTTTAAATCCATAATATATATATGTGCGTGCTTTCGACAGTTCGTCCATCATGGAAGCCCCACCGCAGTGGGGCATCTGTCCCTGCCGTAAAAGTAACCCTCTTTAAACATGAGAAAGCCGAGAAGCGGCTTGTCGGATGGCTAGTCCTATTCTCATGGGTGACTCGACTTAAAAGGTTACAGGATAGGCCTGCTCCATATATGATGCTAGAGTTTTTACGTCTCCCCTATTGCCAGGGCGCTACCGACCCGAACGGCGCATACCCTGGCTTCGGGCTCGACGGCGCTGGGGAAATCCACCCCCAGCAGTGGTATGAGGGGAGCTAGCCAAGCGCCCCTCCATGCGTACGCCCAGTTACCCGGCTTCAACCCCAGGCTAGGCTCCGAACAACGAGCAGGAGCGGTCTTCCCACGTTAAACATGTGGGTTCAGGCGGTTTTTGCCAGGACTTATGAGTGCCTGGACTTATGCACCCGCGTCTTCCCCCACAGAGGTCAGGTACTGACATCACTGCTCGTCACGGTCGGGGGGCTACTACTCCCCCCTTGGTTAGTCTCCTGGGAATATCCACCGGGGCCGACCGTACCTCACTCATGCGTCACGCACACACACACACACCGTGGCGCCGCCCAAGGGCCTTGCCACAGCTGCCCGGCCCCGCCTCGGAATATGTCCGAGCGGCCCGGGCACCAGAGTCAAAGACTGGCTCCCTCCGCCACCCCAACCCCGACCTCGGAAGACGTCCGAGTGGCCTGGGGTGGCCCGGCCCGGTGGGCCCGGGAGTTCCGGGACACCACCGGCCCTCACGAGCCCGACCTGCCCGGGTTTTTTTAACATGGTTATTCCTTCCATGTGTGCGCTCTTAGACCCCTGGGATTTCTCCCAGGGGAGCCCCTCCACCACGGCAAGGTGGCGCACAACGGAGGGGAAAAGACTTAGCTCTGCTACAAAATATGCTATTTTAAAAATTAGCAGCGCTAAGTCTTTCAATTAAATTTTTTATTTTTATATTAATTTTTAATTTTTATATACATTTTTATATTTTTCCATTAATTTTTATTTTTTATTTTTTTGTAAATAATTTTTAAGAACTTAAGGGGATGCTGGAAGCATTTTCTTTACCGACCGAAATGATACTTTCGTATTTCACGCGTAACTTTTTATTAGTTAAGTAAAATGACAAATGCTTCTCCACGATTAAAGTACACAAAGTAACAAATACGGGGCTGGTGATTTTATCTTAAAAATAAGAAAAAATTTTAAAAATTAGTTTTTTGTTATCGACTCCTAGCTGCAGGTCGTAAATATATTTGACCAATACACAAGTTTTACAGCTTGCACATATAAAATGAGACCAGCCCCGTAAAGAGAAAACATGAAAGAATGTAAATATACCTTTAAAATTTTTTTTAGAGGCTTAATAAAAAAGATGTGCGTGTAATACTGAAGAATTATTTGCAAGCAAAAGCGAGATCTAAAGACAATACAGAGCAGTAAATTAGTTCACAGACATCGTGATAGATGGAGCTGTTGCAATCTGCTTATTTGATAAAAATAATATTATCTTTGCCATTTCGTGTAGTGTAGTGTGTTTTGAGTGTAAAGTGGAAAAGTATTAGTGTTTTTTAGTATATAAAGAGAAATGGGGAAACCAGGGTGATGCGAAACCATACCCCAGTCGCCGTAAACTTTCTTTAAAGAAAGGATGTAGAAAAAGGTTAGTGATATCAATTTGTTATATATATATGTATATACATACAATTGCAGGGACATGTTAAATTTTAAAAAATTTTGCGTTACAAATATACCATTATAATAAAAGTTTTAGTTTTGATTATATTTGATGCTAGATCGAGAACGAGGAAGGAGCAAGCGAGATGACCGATCAAACAGTTCCGGAGTCCCGCTCGCGAGCATCCCTTTATTTCCAATCTTACGTATCGTATTTCATCGCAGCATAAAAGATAAAATTTTCATATTTCGTATTTTATCGGTTTGAAAATAATTCTAATGACTTACTGAGATTTTTGCGATTAAAATGACACCAAACACGGTACAGATCGGATAATGTTTAATTAGATAAGTAATTAACATCTTGATTATAATGTAATTAAAAATTACCCGATCTATACCGTGTTTGGTGTCATTTTAATCGCAAAAATCTCATTAATCCATTACAATTATTTTTGGGCCGATAAAATGCGAAATGTAAAAGTTTTATTTTCTATAGTAAGATGAAATATAATACGAAAGATTGGAGATTATAGACTCGCGTCGAGACTTCGGAACTTTCTTTGATGTTGGCCATCTCGCTTGCTCCTTACTTGTTCTCTCTCTCGCTTTCCTCGAGCTCCAGCATCGAAGGTCAGAGCCCGCTTATCTGTGAAATATAAACATCAAATAAAATGAAACCTAGAACATTTATTTCGCACTTTATTGATTTGAAAATAATTTTAATGGATTAATGAGATTTTCACGATTGAAATGACACCAAACATGATATAAATTGGATTACTTTTAATTAAATATGTATGGTTAATCTAGTTAAAAATTATTCAATTTATATCCCCAGTGAGAAATGACCATCAAATCGATATCGATTGATGCAATTTACATCAATTCGACGTCAATTCGATGTCGACTCGATAGAGTTCTTCTTACTGGATTGTACTTATTAATGTGTTATTTTATCGCAAATATCTTATTAATCCAATAAAATTATTTTTAAACCAATATGTGTGTGTGTGTGTGTGTGTGTGTGTGTGTGTACGCGTATGTATGTATGTATACAAATTTATAATGCAAAGATACGTCTGCGTTCTTCTAGCTGGTCGAGCGCCGAGCGCATACGTACACGGCTTTTTCCTCGTGTGCGCGCTACCTCACACACACAGGAAAAAGCCGTGTACGTGCGCGCTCGGCGCTCGGCTAGCTAGAAGAATGCGTGAGAGAACGAGTAACGCAAGCGAGATGGCCAACATCAAAGAGAGTTCCGAAGTCTCGACGCGAGCTTATCTTAATCTCCAATCTTTCGTATCATATTTCTTCTTACTATAGAAAATAAAATTTTTACATTTCGCATTTTATCGGACCGAAAGTAATTGTAATGGATTAATGAGATTTTTGCGATTAAAATGACACCAAACACGGTATAGATCGGATAATTTTTAATTAGATAAGTAATTAACATCTTGATTATAATCTAATTAAAAATTACCCGATCTATACCGTGTTTGGTGTCATTTTAATCGCAAAAGTCTCATTAATCCATTAAAATTATTTTTGGACTGATAAACTGCGAAATGTAAAAGTTTTATTTTCTATAGTAAAAAGAAATATGATACGAAAGATTGGAGATTAAGATAGGCTCGCGTCGAGACTTCGGAACTCTCTTTGATGTTGGCCATCTCGCTTGCTCTTTATTCGTTCTCGCTCTCGCTTTCCTCACGCTCCAGCGTCAAGGATTTTAAAGAGCTCGCTTATCTATGAAAAGTAAACATGGAATAAAATAAAACCTAGAACATTAATTTCGCATTTTATTGATTTAAAAATAATTTTAATGGATTAATGACATTTTCACGATTAAAATGACACCAAACATGACATAAATCGGAATACTTTTAATTAAATATGTATGGTTAATCTAGTTAAAAATTATCTGATTTATATCCCCAGTGAGAAATGATCATCGAATCGATATCAAATTGATATCGATCGATGCAATTTACATCAGTTCGACGTTAATTCAATGTCGACTCGATTTCTTCGATAGATTTCTTCTCACTGGATCGTGTTCATTAGTGTGTGATTTTAATCGCAAATATCTTATTAATTCAATGAAATTATTTGAAGCCTATATATATATATATATATATATATAATATATATAAATATACATACATGCATATATACATATATGTGTATGTATGTATGTATGTATGTATGTATGTACACAAATTTATAATGCGAAGATACGTCTGCGTTCTTCTAGCTAGCCGAGCGCCGGGCGCACACGTACACGGCTTTTTCCTTGTGTGCGCGCTACATCACGCACACGAGGAAAGAGCCGTGTACGTGTGCGGATAATTTTTAATTAGATAAGTAATTAACATCTTGATTATAATCTAATTAAAAATTACCCGATCTATACCGTGTTTGGTGTCATTTTAATCGCAAAAGTCTCATTAATCCATTAAAATTATTTTTGGACTGATAAACTGCGAAATGTAAAAGTTTTATTTTCTTTATCAGTAAAAAGAATTTTAATGGATTAATGAGACTTTTGCGATTAAAATGACACCAAACACGGTATAGATCGGGTAATTTTTAATTAGATTATAATCAAGATGTTAATTACTATGTATCAAATTTATAATGCGAAGATACGTCTGCGTTCTTCTAGCTGGCCGAGCGCCGGAGCGCACACGTACACGGCTCTTTCCTCGTGTGCGTGATGTAGCGCGCACACAAGGAAAAAGCCGTGTACGTGTGCGCCCGGCGCTCGGCTAGCTAGAAGAACGCAGACGTATCTTCGCATTATAAATTTGTGTACATACATACATACATACATACATATATACACACTTGCATTTTACGGTTGACGTTCGAATTATCATAACACCCTATATATATATATATAGGCTTCAAATAATTTCATTGAATTAATAAGATATTTGCGATTAAAATCACACACTAATGAACACGATCCAGTGAGAAGAAATCTATCGAAGAAATCGAGTCGACATTGAATTAACGTCGAATTGATGTAAATTGCATCGATCGATATCAATTTGATATCGATTCGATGATCATTTCTCACTGGGGATATAAATCAGATAATTTTTAACTAGATTAACCATACATATTTAATTAAAAGTATTCCGATTTATGTCATGTTTGGTGTCATTTTAATCGTGAAAATGTCATTAATCCATTAAAATTATTTTTAAATCAATAAAATGCGAAATTAATGTTCTAGGTTTTATTTTATTCCATGTTTACTTTTCATAGATAAGCGAGCTCTTTAAAATCCTTGACGCTGGAGCGTGAGGAAAGCGAGAGCGAGAACGAATAAAGAGCAAGCGAGATGGCCAACATCAAAGAGAGTTCCGAAGTCTCGACGCGAGCCTATCTTAATCTCCAATCTTTCGTATCATATTTCTTTTTACTATAGAAAATAAAACTTTTACATTTCGCAGTTTATCAGTCCAAAAATAATTTTAATGGATTAATGAGACTTTTGCGATTAAAATGACACCAAACACGGTATAGATCGGGTAATTTTTAATTAGATTATAATCAAGATGTTAATTACTTATCTAATTAAAAATTATCCGATCTATACCGTGTTTGGTGTTATTTTAATCGCAAAAATCTCAGTAAGTCATTAGAATTATTTTCGAACCGATAAAATACCAAATGTGAAAATTTTATCTTTTATGCTGCGATGAAATACGATACGTAAGATTGGAAATAAAGGGAGGCTCGCGAGCGGGACTCCGGAACTGTTTGATGTCGGTCATCTCGCTTGCTCCTTCCTCGTTCTCACTCTCGCTTTCGGCGACTCTCCAGCATCGAAGGTCCCCCTATCTATAAAATGTAAACATCGACTATAATCAAAACTAAAACTTTTATTTTGCATTTTATCGATTTAAAAATAATTTTAAATGAGTTAATGAAATTTTTACGATTAAAATAACACCAAAAATGACACAAATTGGATTATTTTTACTTACAAGGAAAGGTCGTGTGATATGTCCGTCCCAGATTGTAATCAGCCTTTTACAGTTTGTAAGGGGAATCTTTCTGAATATATTTTTATTATGTGTAGAAATAGCTAATTGTTTCATAATAATTAATAATCGACAATTAGTTAATGCATTGTTATAAACCGTCCGGTAAGAAGAAAAGTTCTAAGCGGCGTGTGGTGCCGTGATAAGACATCTTACCTACGTGTCGATCTGGAGTTCGAATCTTACTGGTTGTCTTTTTAAAAAGATTATATAATATCATATAAAATATAAAATAATATTAGTCATTAAATTTAAAAACAAAGAAAGATAAAAATAAATGTTTAAATACAAAATATTTATTTTTCATACAATTATATATTTTGTTTGTTTTCAATTTTTACCTTTACAATGTTAGGATAAAATCTATCATATAAACAAGGCAAATAACGACATTTTCTACGAATAGTGAATAAATGACAATTTACCGTATTTATATTTTGATTTTGACAATACTTATTCAATGTTCTTTTTGTCGAAAATGCCTGTTTCTCACGTTTCTATGATAATTTTCATTCTAAAATGTGTCGACTAAAAATTGAAAATAAACAAAATATGTAATTGTATGAAAAAAAAATATTTGTATTAAATTTTGTATTTAAACTTTTATTTTTTATATCTTTCTGTGTTCTCAAATTAAATAAATAATATTGTTTTATACTTCATAATATTATAATTTTTAAATTAAAAAAACCTAGTAAGATTCGAATCCGAGATCGGCACCTTGGTAAGAAGATGTCTTACCACGGCACCACATGCCGCTTTGAACTTTCTCTATTACCATACGGTTTATAACAGCATTCCGATTTTCGATTATTAATTATTAAAACGGCTATCTACACTTTATATTTTAGAAATATATTTAGAACAGTCCTCCTTACAAACTGTAAAAGGCTGATAAAATCTGAAACGGACACTACGTCACCTCTCCTTGTAAGATTATAATTGTGATTATTTTAAAAATGTTTAATGTATCAATTGTTACTTGATATTTTACTATATTTAAATTAAAATTTTTAATAAAATTTTTGCATTACTTGTCAGAACTATTCACGTTCAAAGTTATCTTGACTAATATTAAAAAAATAATAACTACAAAAAAAAGAATCCCAATTATAATTATTTCACTATGCTATTAGAGTTGCAAATATCACTTTTTTCTCAGTGTATGGAAAATTGTATCCATAAAATACAAAGTGTCTTGTGAAAAGTTGCTGAAATTCTGTCATTTTCGAATGCATAAAGTTTTTAAAAAAATAAAAATTGTGTTGAAAAGTAGAACCCACAGTTTTTAATGAATATAACTATAATTTCACAAAACATTTCTATACCATTTAATTGTATTAACAAAAAATGATGAAAAATAATAGCTAATAATTAAATAATGTAGACATGAAATATTTTCGAATATGCCCACCACCATCTGAATTTGTACAACGAACAATTCTTTAATTAAAATTCGTAAGAACTTTTTCTAATATGTTTTTGATATTGCTGACAATCTTTGCTGTTATTAATCAGTCACTTTTTATCATTAGCTATTTGATTATTATATTATATATTCCATCATTTTTTATCAATAAAATAACCAGGTATAGGAACAGTTACATTTTATTTATACACACACATTTTACTTATAGAAAACAGTTTTTTCTACGCAATTTTTTTTTCAATAACTGCATGAATTCGAAAATGATAGCTGATTAGTCAAGCAACTTCATAAGACACTCTGTATATAAAAAATGAATTTAAAATATTAGTAAAATATTAAAAAATAATAGCAAAACTTGTACAAAGAAGTAAAGGAAATCTTTACGTACAAAAGGTTATTATTTGAAATAATATTTATACTTGTTTAGAAATTAAATGTAGTATGTTTCAACACTCTCTTATTTGTTTTCTTTTTCAGTCACTAATATTATCACAAAATTATTCACTACATTGTAATGTAATTTTCAATTGAAATATTGTGTTTCTATGTTTGTATTTGTCTATGCTCTTTTTACGTCGTTACTTCCTCAAGATAGTTAGTAAAATATGAAATTGAATGTTTCCTAGAACAATGTTGTTGACGAAAAAGGTGATGTAACTATTGCATTTCTTAAAGTCCATAAACTTTTTAAAACAAGTGAGTGAGTGAGTTGCAATGTTTATACTGTATAAATAAATAATGTAAAATAGGCTCAATTTTCACTCTCTGTCTAGTTGGTTAGTTTAGAATGTTTATATTTGGTCTAAAAGACAGACTGAAACGTTTAATAGAATGTACATTATCTCATTTGTCAACAAAATTGCACCATGGACAAATACAATTACATATCCAATAATGATCATGAGAAAATGACGACGCAGTGAGAATATTGAACACACATATTTTTCAATTCGAAAGTACATAACAATGTAATAAAATTAATGTCTGATGAATGTAGATTATTGTAATAATTTTGATTTTATAAAAATAATATTAGATGACTGAAGAGATACAAATAAGTGTCGAACATCCTACATATTTCAAGACAAATATTATTTCAAAAATGATAATCTTTTGCTAATATAAAAGCCTCTCTTACTCTTTCAATTTTAAAATTATTTTGTTCTACAAGTTTTGCTATTTTTAATATTACTAAACATTTCATACAATGCATATATGAAATTTTGAGTAATATTAAAATATAAAGTTTTATATATAATATATAATTTTATATTTTTAAATTTATAGATATTATGAAGAATGATTTATACATTTTATTAAAATTAAATTTTTTATAAACAATTGTATTCAATATTGAAATTCAAATGGTAAATATCAAAATGAAATAAAGTTTTAAATATTGATTTGTAATGCATAGTCACAAATGCATAAATCATTCTTTTTTTGCCTAACTTGAAAAAATAAAATCTCTGAAAATTAAAAAAGCAGTTTATAAAAAATGTTTCTTCTTCATGTAATACAATTATACAACAATAGTAGTAACAATAATAGTAGTAGTAATAGTAATAGTAGTAGTAGTAGTAGTGTAGTAGTAGTAGTAGTAGAAACGGCATGTGCGTTCTGGTTGTAAAAACAAAATCCAGACATGATCTATTCGTGCGCTGGTTGTAAAAACAAAATACAAAATCCAGACACGATCTATTCGTGCGCTGGTTGTAAAAACAAAATCCAGACAAGATTTATTTGTGTGCTAGTTGTAAAAACAAAATCCAGACAAGATTTATTTGTATGCTGGTTGTAAAAACAAAATCCAGACACGATCTATTCGTGCGCTGGTTGTAAAAACAAAATCCAGACAAGATTTATTCGTGTGCTGGTTGTAAAAACAAAATCCAGACACGATCTATTCTATTCGTGCGCTGGTTGTAAAAACAAAATCCAGACAAGATTTATTTGTGTGCTAGTTGTAAAAACAAAATCCAGACAAGATTTATTCGTAAAAAATCAAAATTTATTCGTGTGCTAGTTGTAAAATCAAAATCCAGACAAGATTTATTCGTGTGCTAGTTGTAAAATCAAAATCCAGACAAGATTTATTTGCGTGCTGGTTGTAAAAACAAAATCCAGACACGATCTATTCGTGCGCTGGTTGTAAAAACAAAATTCAGACAAGATTTATTTGTGTGCTGGTTGTAAAAACAAAATCCAGACACGATCTATTCGTGTGGTGGTTGTAAAAACAAAATCCAGACACGATTTATTCATATACTGGTTATTTACAAAATTATTTGACCAGATGCGGTTGGCATGTCAAAAATGTCGTGCAGCGACTGTAAAAAGCATTTTATATCCTCCACAAATTGACATAGCAGCCATGAAATATGGTCGCGATAGGGAGAAAGTCGCTAAAAAAGAGTTGGCTACAAAATTAAATAAAAATATTGAACCATGTGGATTTTTCATTGATTATAAAAATCCATTTTTGGATGCTTCTCCCGATGGGCTTATCGATGAAGATGGTTTGGTGGAGATTAAATGTCCTCTGTCAGCAGAGAATTTAACAGCTGACGAGACTGTACAAAAGTTGCCTTTATTGAAAGGCATTTGATAGAAAAAAATAATGATAAAATGAATCGAAATCATCGATACTTTTATCAAGTTCAAGGGCAGTTGAACATAATGGCGGTGCGGGGGGTGCGGCGCAGGCCCCTCGCACTATTATGCGGCTGCGGCCGATGGCGAGGCGTTCCGGACCTTGGTCCGGAGCGTATGTTCTTGGCTCCTCCACCTGGTGGGGGAGCCTTCTTCGAGGTGTTCCTGCTCTGGGGGGCGTGCCCCCCAGGGCAGTTCGGGAGGCGTAGGCCCGGTTTTGTCCGGGACCTACGCCTCGGTAGTTCGAGGCAAAGGGAGGCCTGCGTCCCGTTCTGTCGGGACGCAGACCTCCCCGGAGGTAAGTGCCCCCCCCAGGTGCTTCAAGTGCCTGGGGCGGGGGCACATTCGACGACTATGTCCCTCCGCCGCCAACCGGGGCAATTGCTGCCTGCGGTGTGGCGCGGAGGAGCATCATGTGGGGGCGTGTGCGGCGCCGGCCGCACACTGCCCCCAGTGTGCCGACGCGGGGCTACCTCGCCACCGGATTGGTGGGAGCGGGTGCCCCGTGGTCCCTCCCCGTCGCAGGGGAGGGAGGAGGAAGCGGAAGAAGGGGAAGGGGGCTTCACCCCCTTCCCCGGTTGTGCTTGGGGAGGGGAGGGGGGCTTCACCCTCTTCCCGGTTGTACTGACCTGGGGAGGGGCCTCCGCCTGTCGGGGTGTCCCTCCCCCAGGAGGAGGTTTTGGAGGTGGTGGGCTCTCCCTCACCGGAGAGTCCACCCCTCCGGGTGGATTCCCCAATGGAGGTCACCACGGAGTCTGGCGGTTCATCCGCTGAGACGGTGGTGGCCTTCATGGGGTCGGTTGCTGAGGGACCCCCTTCCGGGGTCCCTATGGAGACGGATGGGGGAGAGAAGGAGGAGTCCCCTCTTTCTCCCCCGAAGGTTGGTGAGGAGGTGGGGGAGAGATCCCCTCCACCCCCCGCAGAGGTGAGTGGGAGTGAGGAGGGGGACGTCAAACTCTCCCTCCTCCTCCCTACGGTCAGCCTGTCCCGGCTGACGGTGCAGGAGGTGGGGGCGGCGTCCCTTTCGGACGCCGTCCCCCCGGCCGCTACAAGGGTGACCAGGAAGAGTGGCCATAAGGGGGAGACGCAAGTCCCCCCCAAAGTGGCCAAGATAAAGGGGGGAATTATTCCCTCCCTCGGGAAGGAGGGGGAGGCTGGTGCTCGGGTTGTCCCGGGTCCGTCGTCTGGGGGTGGGGTGGGGGTGGTGGCGGGGAGACCCGTCTCATTCGCCCTCCTCCACCGCCCGTCCTGGACGACCTGGGACAACATGGTCAATGCCATCGAGCACCAGACCTGTCCCCCTCAACACCCGGAAATGTGGGAACTTTTCCGGGAGGAGGTTAGGCGCGGAGACCCTCGCGTTGCCGGGGGTCTCCGCAAAGTCAAAGGGGGGGACCGTGGCATCAATTTTGATGCCACTGTCCTCCCCAACGGTGCGGACAGCATCGATTTTGTGAGGGGAGTAGTCACGAAGATGGCAGCGGAGCACCCAGGTTGGGAGCTCCGCTGTCACGTGACTGCTACCCCTCGCGAATATCGTCGTCCACCAAAGGCCTCGGGGCGGGAGTCGGGGGGGGGGCTGTTATTAAGGCGTCCCCAGACTTCCGCCTCGAGGCGAATAAATTCTACCTTGAGGGGGAGAGGGAGGGTCCTCCTTCCCCGGTGGACCTTCACCCCCGCAAGGTTAAGAAAAAGAAGAAGGTGAGGGGGTGACTGGGCTTCACCCATTTAGCCCCCCACAACATCGGGGGGCATTTGTGTTATTCCTCCCCCTCCTAACATCTGGGGGGGATTGGGGGGGAGCATTACCGGCCGGCCGAGAGCGGGGGTTCTCGGTCGCGCCGATCCCCCCAGCGTGGTGGAGGGGGAGCCGCTGGTCACGGCTCCTCCTCCAAGTTACGAGTAGAGGCCCGCACGGACTTCATCCGTGCGGGCCAGCCCGAGAGGGGGAGAGAAGCATGCCTTTAGGTGATTCCTCTCCCCCTCTCACTAAGGGCTTGTGTC
>CABEGB010001162.1:60352-134385 GCA_901521435.1 Crematogaster levior | reverse complement strand
TCAGATCGGGGCACTGCGTTCACTTCTCAAGAGTTCACTGAGTTTCTTTCTAATAGGAATATTAAGCACCGACAGGTGGCTGTAGCAGCTCCTTGGGCCAACGGCATGGTGGAGCGAGTGAACAGGTTTTTAAAATCAACCCTTAAGAAATTAGTGGATGAGCAACATTCATGGGTATCTGTATTGAGTACCGTTCAATATATAATGAATAACACGTTTCACTCCTCGATCAAGTCTACGCCTGCTAAACTGTTACTAGGATACGAACAGAGGAATCATGTGGATGCACCTCTAGTACAAGCGTTAGAAACTGTCATTAAGGGGATGCTGGAGTCATCGGCGAACTCATGCGCGATTTTGAGCGCCGCCTTGAAGGAACTAATAAAAATGTTACCGACACAGTCGGTATGAGAGTGAGTGAGATAGCAATAGGAATGAGCGAGACAGTAGTACGAGCGAGCGAGACAGCAATAAGAGCGAGCGAGACGACAATAAGAGCGAGCGAGACAGCAATGAGAGCGAGCGAGAGGGGAATAACAGCGTGGAAGGAAAGACTCGATCTTTCGAGTTTTCTCTGCCAGCTATGCCCCTCTCGCTCTCTCCTATTACTGTCTCGCTCTTATTACTGTCTTGCTCGCTCCTACTACTGTCTCTTTAGTTCGCTCGCTGAGAGATATTTCTTGTGTAATAATAGTACACACTAATGCGTATTCTCTGTACATGTGTCGTTTCAAATGATTATAAAGAAACGACTTTTTTCTCAATCAAAATTTTGTCGCAAGGCTGAGCAAAACGCTTACACTTAAAAAATGTGTATATAATATAAACATCTAATGTTATATACTTTCTTTATATTTATCTCTATATAATAAATACAAAATATATACATATTGAATATATTATATAATTATTTTTATTTTGTATATATGTATTTGTATTTATTTTGTATATATTAATATATATATATATATATATATACTATAACGAATAAAATATAATACATATATAATATACATACGTAACTACATATATTGTTGTATTCATTATTTGTGTCATTGTGTCACGGTGTAAAGTGTAAAATAAAGATAACTATATTCAATATATGTAATTGTATTATATTAATTTATAAAATAATTAATTTTGTATTTATCATATATGGTTGAAATTTAAAAAAGTATATTTTTCTTTAGTTAAACCTTTTTTTTAATTTTATAAATGTATAGTATTTTATATATATATGTATATGTTTATATGTATACATACATACATATACATATACATATATATATGTGAAATAAATATTTTATCATATCTGATATCTCTTAGACACTTTGCACATGTCTATTTCATCTTGTGCATAGCTTTATTATATCATGGCTTTGCATATACCAAATGTGCAATAAACAGAAACTAAATATGTTTCAATTTGACAAATATGTGTATATAACACTATATATCTAATGTCATATACTTTTCTTCTTTTTATCTGTATGTAATATAAATGAAAATAAATTGTCTATATTTAGTCTATACATATATAGTCTATACATATACAGTTTATACTATAAAAATTATTTAAATTCAATATCTAATTGTATTTGTAATAGACAATTTATTTTTATTTATATTACATACAGATAATAAGAAGAAAAGTATATAACATTAGATATATAGTGTTATATACACATATTTGTCAAATTGAAACATATTTAGTTTCTATTTATTGCACGTTTGGTATATGCAAAGCCATGATATAATAAAGCTATGCACAAGATGAAATAGACATGTGCAAAGTGTCTAAGAGATATCAGATATGATAAAATATTTATTTCACATATATATGGGACGTTCCACGTCAACCGGATCAGTGCTGTGACCAAAATTTAAAGCGACGAAAAAATACATATGAGGTCTCAATTTAAAGCTTGAACAAAGAGCTACAAAAAGCTATATGCGCCTTAGCAAAAACCAAGATGGCGACGTCAATATGGCGGCCATAAACTCAAAATTTTTGATCAATCAACCGGCTCAGTGCTGCCGCCAAAATGTTCAGCGACAAATAAATTCGTATAATGGCTTATTTTGAAGCTCGGACTCAAAACTTTTAAAAGCCGTATGCACATTTGCAAAAATCAAGATGCCGGGTCCAAGATGGCCGATTTTTCGCCAAAATTTGATGTAAAAGCCTTTAAAAACACCAGATTTGTTTGAAAATGGATCGACAGGGATTTTTAAGGTCACTTCTCTCAAATCTGGTGTGATAGGTTTCAAATCACAAAATGGCGGATCCAAGATGGCCGACTTTTCATCAAAATTTGATGTAAAAGCCTTTAAAAACACCAGATTTGTTTGAAAATGGCTTGGGAGGGATTTGTAAGGTCACGTCTCAAATTTGGTAGGTTCCAAATCACAAAAAAGTGGATCCAAGATGGCCGACTTATGGCCTATATTCGAATCACTTGTTTAGCAACAGCAGACTTCTTTGAAAATGAATAAATACTGATTTTTAAGAAAAATTATTATAAATTTGGAGTCAAAAATTTCAAATCTAGTTGATGTGGTAGTAATCAATCATTATTCAGAGTCAAAAAGAAGGCTACATAAACTCTAATACTGAATAATAATTGTATTGTCTTTTGCATCAGAGTACCGCTTTACCTTCAATTTGTTATCGGTAGTTGGAATAAATGCATGACTGCTTTGAATCTTTGTCACAGCAGGTGGATTAGGGAATTTTTTATTTAGTGACTTTGATAATTTCTGATGTTCCTCTTTGGTGTAATATAAAAACTGTATGTTCTTGAATTTTTTTTTACCCCATGTGAAGAGATCACTCGAATTTAAAATAGCATTTTTGGGTTCAGCTTGTAAACTATATCGAGTAGCCTCACTTTTCAGACAAGCTCCAAGACCATCGCAAATGCTTTTTCCATGTGACGATGCATGGCAGTGCCATTCCGCTTCGATTCCAAAATCTAGCTTATGATATGTAAGATGCATCATTTGAGTTCTATTCTTAAAATGCTGCTTAGCACCATCTGATACGTAATAAATTTTTTTTACTTTTGGACATACTTTTTTGATCTCCGGTATTACCTTCTGCTGCATTAAATAGACCGCCGTTGCATCATGAGTAGTGCAATTTGAAAGTAAAATGATGCTATGATGTTTTAACTCCTTAGAAGAGCGATAGTAAAATGCAACAGTAAAAACGGAACATTGATCATTGTTGTAATGGAAGGCCTGCGCTGCGTTTTGAGCAACGTAAGCATAATTTTCCGCAAAATCGCATTGTAACAATATTTCATCTTCTCTCAAATTTTCCTTTTTGTTAGATATAAATTTACATTGTTCTTTTGAAATAAAACTATGAGTAATAAGGACTTTTAAGCGATTACACAATTCCTCCACAAATTCATCTGAGGGAAGACATTCTTGTTTGAGGGTACATCGATCAGTAGATTGCCATGTGCTAAATATTACTTGCTCTATGCTACTTTGTTCTAATAATTTCAGAACAAGTTCGGAAAGCTTCTCCATATTAGGACAATTCTTACATTGCAGCAAATGACAAGCAGCTGTAGGTCTTTTACAAAGAATAAATTCCAAACAATCTTTGTAGTCACCTAATTTAACCCCAAAATCTCTGCTTAAATTTTTGAGATTTACAGCGTCAATCATTAGTTTAACGTTCTGATGAGTCGTACAAACACAGACGCTGTGTGTACCTGACGCTCCAGCTAAGACACACCATTTAGGCCGCAACTCAGCAAATTTAGATAAACCAATAGGATACTGTGGATACTTTTCCTTGAACATCGAGTGCAAAATTTTGACATCATACAGCATTAAATGCTTTTGTTTTATTTCTTTATGACCACCAACTTTTACAGTAACAGTTTCTTTCTTGTGGGGCATGATGCGGCTGTTTGTATCATTTTCGTAAAACTCAATTACTTTCGAGACAGTTTCTTGATCTACATTTTTTCCCTTCTTGAAAGGTGGTACTGATAATACTCCACTTGAATTTTTCAACTCCTTGGATTGTTTGGCCATCCTATAAGAACATTGAAATTCTTTACTGATTTGACGAATACTCCAACAATCGGGGGCTATTGTGAGTATAGATTTACGCAAAGGATCATTGTCAGGTAAATTTAGGAATTTCTCTTTTAGCCCATTCAAAAGTTCTTCTAATTGTTCTTTTCTAGATTTGCATATTCGTTTAGACGAAGGTTCTTCCGAAGAGTCGTCAAATTCCATCGAATCTTCCATAACATTACTTTCTACAGAGACATTACTTTCAAGAGAACCATTACTTTCCAAAGAATGATCTTTTTGAGTTTTGTAAAAAGTCTTCCTGCAATCATAGCATATTTTTGATCGTGGATGTAAACTTGGATACACTTCCAAAACAGCTTTTGAAATCTTCCTCAAGTCTTTGCCACAATGTCCTTCTTTCCCCAGTGGGTTACAACATCTCTTAGAATGAAGCTTCTGTACCTTTTTGATGTCTTCTATTGTATCTGCCATGTTCGAAAACAGCGTTACGAAAACAGAGTTATGAAAATCTACAGCAATTGCATAAAGAATATTCAAAAGAAAACTAATATTGAAGAGAAAGTCGCCAACTATCCTGAGAAGGACTGTTGAAAACTTATTGCCACTCCTCTACAAGACACTATTGAAGCAGTCGCCAAATATTTTGAAAAGAAATGTTGGACGAGCGATGGATCAGAGCACTTCTAACAACAAATGAGCCGCCGCGAGCAATAACAACAGATACGTTCGAACGCGTCGTTTGCCTCTCCTCGTTCCAGATAAAAGGGCGAGAAAATCATCTTAAACAAAAAAGTCTAAAAAACACAAAAATAAAAATTGTTTCGAATAGAGCTGGTACAGACGCAAATTAAAAAATGAAATTTTACTCATCACAAAAATAATTTTATCGCTCGTCCAACATTTCTTTTCAAAATATTTGGCGACTGCTTCAATAGTGTCTTGTAGAGGAGTGGCAATAAGTTTTCAACAGTCCTTCTCAGGATAGTTGGCGACTTTCTCTTCAATATTAGTTTTCTTTTGAATATTCTTTATGCAATTGCTGTAGATTTTCATAACTCTGTTTTCGTAACGCTGTTTTCGAACATGGCAGATACAATAGAAGACATCAAAAAGGTACAGAAGCTTCATTCTAAGAGATGTTGTAACCCACTGGGGAAAGAAGGACATTGTGGCAAAGACTTGAGGAAGATTTCAAAAGCTGTTTTGGAAGTGTATCCAAGTTTACATCCACGATCAAAAATATGCTATGATTGCAGGAAGACTTTTTACAAAACTCAAAAAGATCATTCTTTGGAAAGTAATGGTTCTCTTGAAAGTAATGTCTCTGTAGAAAGTAATGTTATGGAAGATTCGATGGAATTTGACGACTCTTCGGAAGAACCTTCGTCTAAACGAATATGCAAATCTAGAAAAGAACAATTAGAAGAACTTTTGAATGGGCTAAAAGAGAAATTCCTAAATTTACCTGACAATGATCCTTTGCGTAAATCTATACTCACAATAGCCCCCGATTGTTGGAGTATTCGTCAAATCAGTAAAGAATTTCAATGTTCTTATAGGATGGCCAAACAATCCAAGGAGTTGAAAAATTCAAGTGGAGTATTATCAGTACCACCTTTCAAGAAGGGAAAAAATGTAGATCAAGAAACTGTCTCGAAAGTAATTGAGTTTTACGAAAATGATACAAACAGCCGCATCATGCCCCACAAGAAAGAAACTGTTACTGTAAAAGTTGGTGGTCATAAAGAAATAAAACAAAAGCATTTAATGCTGTATGATGTCAAAATTTTGCACTCGATGTTCAAGGAAAAGTATCCACAGTATCCTATTGGTTTATCTAAATTTGCTGAGTTGCGGCCTAAATGGTGTGTCTTAGCTGGAGCGTCAGGTACACACAGCGTCTGTGTTTGTACGACTCATCAGAACGTTAAACTAATGATTGACGCTGTAAATCTCAAAAATTTAAGCAGAGATTTTGGGGTTAAATTAAGTGACTACAAAGATTGTTTGGAATTTATTCTTTGTAAAAGACCTACAGCTGCTTGTCATTTGCTGCAATGTAAGAATTGTCCTAATATGGAGAAGCTTTCCGAACTTGTTCTGAAATTATTAGAACAAAGTAGCATAGAGCAAGTAATATTTAGCACATGGCAATCTACTGATCGATGTACCCTCAAACAAGAATGTCTTCCCTCAGATGAATTTGTGGAGGAATTGTGTAATCGCTTAAAAGTCCTTATTACTCATAGTTTTATTTCAAAAGAACAATGTAAATTTATATCTAACAAAAAGGAAAATTTGAGAGAAGATGAAATATTGTTACAATGCGATTTTGCGGAAAATTATGCTTACGTTGCTCAAAACGCAGCGCAGGCCTTCCATTACAACAATGATCAATGTTCCGTTTTTACTGTTGCATTTTACTATCGCTCTTCTAAGGAGTTAAAACATCATAGCATCATTTTACTTTCAAATTGCACTACTCATGATGCAACGGTGGTCTATTTAATGCAGCAGAAGGTAATACCGGAGATCAAAAAAGTATGTCCAAAAGTAAAAAAAATTTATTACGTATCAGATGGTGCTAAGCAGCATTTTAAGAATAGAACTCAAATGATGCATCTTACATATCATAAGCTAGATTTTGGAATCGAAGCGGAATGGCACTGCCATGCATCGTCACATGGAAAAAGCATTTGCGATGGTCTTGGAGCTTGTCTGAAAAGTGAGGCTACTCGATATAGTTTACAAGCTGAACCCAAAAATGCTATTTTAAATTCGAGTGATCTCTTCACATGGGGTAAAAAAAAATTCAAGAACATACAGTTTTTATATTACACCAAAGAGGAACATCAGAAATTATCAAAGTCACTAAATAAAAAATTCCCTAATCCACCTGCTGTGACAAAGATTCAAAGCAGTCATGCATTTATTCCAACTACCGATAACAAATTGAAGGTAAAGCGGTACTCTGATGCAAAAGACAATACAATTATTATTCAGTATTAGAGTTTATGTAGCCTTCTTTTTGACTCTGAATAATGATTGATTACTACCACATCAACTAGATTTGAAATTTTTGACTCCAAATTTATAATAATTTTTCTTAAAAATCAGTATTTATTCATTTTCAAAGAAGTCTGCTGTTGCTAAACAAGTGATTCGAATATAGGCCATAAGTCGGCCATCTTGGATCCACTTTTTTGTGATTTGGAACCTACCAAATTTGAGACGTGACCTTACAAATCCCTCCCAAGCCATTTTCAAACAAATCTGGTGTTTTTAAAGGCTTTTACATCAAATTTTGATGAAAAGTCGGCCATCTTGGATCCGCCATTTTGTGATTTGAAACCTATCACACCAGATTTGAGAGAAGTGACCTTAAAAATCCCTGTCGATCCATTTTCAAACAAATCTGGTGTTTTTAAAGGCTTTTACATCAAATTTTGGCGAAAAATCGGCCATCTTGGACCCGGCATCTTGATTTTTGCAAATGTGCATACGGCTTTTAAAAGTTTTGAGTCCGAGCTTCAAAATAAGCCATTATACGAATTTATTTGTCGCTGAACATTTTGGCGGCAGCACTGAGCCGGTTGATTGATCAAAAATTTTGAGTTTATGGCCGCCATATTGACGTCGCCATCTTGGTTTTTGCTAAGGCGCATATAGCTTTTTGTAGCTCTTTGTTCAAGCTTTAAATTGAGACCTCATATGTATTTTTTCGTCGCTTTAAATTTTGGTCGCAGCACTGATCCGGTTGACGTGGAACGTCCCATATATATATGTATATGTATTTATATTCATACATATGTATATACATATATATAAAATACTATACATTTATAAAATTGAAAAAAAGGTTTAACTAAAGAAGAATATACTTTTTTTAATTTCAGCCATATATGATAAATACAAAATTAATTATTTTATAAATTAATATAATACAATTGCACATATTGAATATAGTTATCTTTATTTTACACTTTACACCATAATGACACAAATAATGAATGCATGTATTTGCAACATTATTTACAACAGTATATGTATTTGTGTATGTATATGGATTCATATGATGTAAAATAAAGATAATTATGTGTAATATATAATGTAATTGTTTGTATATCTGAAACAATTTATTTGTATTTATTATATAAAAATAAAAATAAGTATATAACATTAGATATACAATGTTATTTACACATAATTATCAAATTAAATAATAAAATATTTTGTTTACATTTATTGCACACATTTCGCATGACAATTCGTCTCGCACATGGCTTTGTATGACAAGAATATTAGTCGAACAAAGAAATGTCAATAAATTATGTGACATATACACATATGTATAAAACGTGCAAATAAAATGTGCAAATAAAACAAAAAGAAAATGTATAATGCCAGTACACGTAGTTAGATCGCCCCTGGCTTTATATATAAAATATGTAATATAAAGTATATTTATATTAATATAAAATATTTTTTCAAATATTTTATATATAGAATGGGCCCCATCCGTCGCCCATTCTCGTAAGACGCAACCATATATTGCCGTCTTTCCGATTTGTATTTTATATATAGAATGGGCCCCATCCGTCGCCCATTCTCGTAAGACGCAACCATAATATTTTCGTCTTTCCGATTTGCACACCAAGTGTATAAATAATATAGCATTATGCAAATAAAGAATGCATCGAATATTATTATACAAATACTAATTTATTATGATGTGACATTTATTGTGAAGGGAACGGTAATAGCTTGTTACTTTCAATTATATTCATAAAATGACGTCTCATGCGCTTTACGTCATTAGAATATTTCTCCTCACAAGGATTTCTTCCTAAAACTACAGATGTAGCAAAAGCAGCTGCATAAATTCCGCAACATATGCTATCTGGTTGTACTTGGACTTTTTCAAATATTATATCGCTTACGTTTATTCTTGGATAACGTTTGCAAATATAATCTTTTTCTTTCTTTGCCAATTTTTTGTACGTACAGCCAGGTAAGCTATCATATACATGCAGTTTGAACCCATCACAGAAAATGCATCGCCAGTGATCGGTACAGTTGCCTCCAATTATTTGTAAACTGTTGTCACTGTCACTGGCTGTTATCAGATCCGGAAACTCTAAATACAGAACGCTTTGTGTTTCGAAACAAGAAGTTTCTTTAACAACACGCAAGAATGTATCTAACGATTCATCATTCAGTTTGCTCTGTACAGGCAGAACATTCTTTCTCACCGAAGAAAGAGGAGCAATTGTATCATCTAAAACTTTCTTACATTTTGCTATATCATCTTTAGTCATATTTCGTTTAGTCTTTGAATAACTGACTAAGATGCAATCGCTATCTTGCTCTGTATCCGAAACAGCATGTTCACCATCTCTGTTTGCACAACGTTTACTTTTGATCGTTTATTTTCTTGCTTGATATCTATGTTATCTACATTATTTTGTTGCGCAGTTCGTTTGTGGATAACTTTTCTTTTAGATGCTTTTTCTTGAGCATCTGTTATGTATTGTGGATTTCTAATAGGCATATGCCTGTTATGACGACTATCCAAGATTTCTGGAAGCATACAGTCATAATAAAAACGTTTTAGAAAAGGCAGCATTTGATTTTCCCAAAAAACATTGTCTCTATTGACTACCACAGTTTTTAAACTTTTGGGAGTCCATACAGCGAATATACAATAATTTCGCTGCGTTATGTTCAACTGCCCTTGAACTTGATAAAAGTATCGATGATTTCGATTCATTTTATCTTTATTTTTTCTATCAAATATGCCTTTCAGTAAAGGCAAATTTTGTACAGCCTCGTCAGCTGTTAAATTCTCTGCTGATAGAGGACATTTAATCTCCACCAGACCATCTTCATCGATAAGCCCATCGGGAGAAGCACCCAAGAATGGATTTTTATCATCGATGAACAATCCACATGGTTCAATATTTTTATTTAATTTTGTAGCCAACTCTTTTTTAGCGACTTTCTCCCTATCACGACCATATTTCATGGCTGCTGTGTCAATTTGTGGAGGATATAAAATGCTTTTTACGGTCGCAGCACAAGACGTTGTTGGTCTCATGCGACATACATTTCCAAAATTGGACGCTGTTAGCATTTCACGTCTATATGAATGCCATAGTTCACATTCATTTTGGTCTCTTGTTTCTCGTTCAATTTTTTCCCTGTTTTCTGCGTTTTCTGACAACTTTTCTATATGATTTATTTCTAGTTGTTCGTATACGTCAGGTGGAAGATCTGGCTTTTGTGATTGTAGGCCATAATGACAATCTGTTCCTGCCTCTCGTTTAAATTTTTTAGATCTGCCATCCTCTTCTCGAGATTTTTTGGTTCTTGCAACCTTTATTTGTCGTCGTTTCTCTAAATTTGCGACAGTCGGAGGAACATCCTTACACATGCTTTCATGTACTTGCGTAAGCACTTGTTGAGTATTATACTGTACAACAGCTCCCGCAATTCTAATATTGTAAGAACCTCGCTGGCCATGATTAACGCGCTTTCCACCTATTTCTTTGCAGATTATCGAATTGAACGCTTCTGCAGGATTGTTTGTCAAATTTAACAGCAAGCTATCGGAATAAGCACTCAAATGCTTGACAGCACTTTCAATTTTGTCATACAAACCATGCAATTTTAAATACGGCACATAATTTTGTACTTTTTCTTCACATGTACGGCCGCGTTCTTTACATCTTTTATGCTCACCAAAAATATGGCTAGGAATATTTAAAATATCTTTTTGTAATTCCGTAGCTTTTTCATGGTGAGGTACTTTTTCCTCTTTTCGTAGAGCAGCTGCTTCCAGCACTTCTTTTCGTATTTTTAAAATGTTGCTTTTTACAACATTTCGTAGCTGTACAAAGCCACGTTTTCTGTGCTGTTTTGGCTGAACTGTCCCTGCAACGACTTTCAACCTTTTGCACAAGTTACGAAGCAAATGATTTGTGCATTCTACTTTTTTTACAGTCACCATTTGTTCGCGATACGGTGCGTTATTTAGTATAGCCTGATATACACTGCTGTCGCCATCAGCAATAACTGTTTTATATATCAAGCCATGCATTTCAAGACTACTTTTAAAGCCTTCTACAATGGCGTCGCTTTCCATACTTGTAGAGCTAGCATTGCGGTTAAAATTTTTATAACATTTGTGACTGCGTGGCTCGAGTCCATTTCGCTCCGCTCTATCACACACTGTACACATTTTGTTGCGGATACCAACAAAGAGAACTTTTTTCGTGCGGTAACCAATTATGGCACCAACACCGGAAAGTGAATCGTAAGCGGTGCCGTATGACCTCTTCATCCAACTACCATCAACTACAACGGTTATATATGGAATGCCATTTATCGTTTCATTCCTCTCGAGGGCGAGTTGTTTTTCTATTTCACCTGCCATTTTCATACTTTCCATGGCTGTTTTCTGAAAATCATCAACTAGATTTTCGCGATGATTTATATAAGTCTTTTCAGACATGCAAGGGATATTTATACCTGCACAAAACTCTTCTAGTTGGGCATAACCATTTCCAACTGTTATAGTTGAAGCTACAGCAGCTTGGTTCAGATCCAACTTTTCAGGGTCTGTGGGTTCTGACCATATGTTGTCTTCATAGTTGCACATTTGGCATTTGAAGAAGAGCTGCGTCTTTAACCCACGGCAACGAGAATTTATGAGCTTCCAATCTTTAAATTGGCACTCTATTCCTCGCGCATGGTTATTAAATGTTCTGTGGATCTCATTCCACATAAAAGATATATCGACAATGCGACGGCCTTCCACCATACTTTCTTGGATACTATTTGTATCCGGAAGACTCTTTTCGACAACAAAATTATCATTGTCATCTTCGCATAATTCGTCAATGCGATGGCCTTCAGGCATGCTTTCCTGGTTTGTATCCAGAGGGCCAATTTCGATAACAGAATCTTTGTAAAGTTTGAAATTATACATACCTCTATTAGATTCCAGACACTGCATTTGGATATTAGCTTTTGAATCCATCGTATCGGAAAATTCTGCCGATTTCTCTAAATCGATGGATTCATTGCTAATATTCATGTCTTTGGAATCTTTTTTAAGTTGTTCCTCTCTTTTTTGTTGTCGCCTGTAAAGAAAAATTATTAGTATATTGTACAATATTATAATACATGCATTAAAAAACATTATTCTTGAAAAAATAAAATCTCTGAAAAAGTATAGTTTTTTCTAAATTTTTATTTTTATACTACTACAAATAAATTATTGTATATAATTAATTGTCATCATTAATTATAATGCTAACCAGAGCGAACATGCCAACCGTATCTGGTCAAATAATTTTGTAAATAACCAGTATATGAATAAATCGTGTCTGGATTTTGTTTTTACAACCAGCGCACGAATAGATCGTGTCTGGATTTTGTTTTTACAACCAGCGCACGAATAGATCGTGTCTGGATTTTGTTTTTACAACCAGCGCACGAATAGATCGTGTCTGGATTTTGTTTTTACAACTAGCACACGAATAAATCTTGTCTGGATTATGGTTTTACAACCAGCGCACGAATAGATCGTGTCTGGATTTTGGTTTTACAACTAGCACACAAATAAATCTTGTCTGGATTTTGTTTTTACAACCAGCGCACGAATAGATCGTGTCTGGATTTTGGTTTTACAACCAGCACACAAATAAATCTTGTCTGGATTTTGTTTTTACAACCAGCGCACGAATAGATCGTGTCTGGATTTTGGTTTTACAACCAGCACACAAATAAATCTTGTCTTTTTTTTTTTGTTGACGAGGGGGAAATCCTTTATGGATACCGAGGGGTTCGGGGGAACCCCTCGGGTTATGTGGGACTCACCGTATTTAGCCGGCATACCCACTAAAACCCCCCCGGGTCAAACGATCTCGGCCCTTAGTGAGAGGGGGAGAGGAATCACCTAAAGGCATGCTTCTCTCCCCCTCTCGGGCTGGCCTGCACGGATGAAGTCCGTGCAGGCCTCTTCCCGTAATTTGGAGGAGGAGCCGTGACCAGCGGCTCCTCCTCCACCACGCTGGGGGGGATCGGCGCGACCGAGAGCCCCCGCTCTCGGCCGGCCGGTAGTGTTCCCCCCCAATCCCCCCCAGATGTTAGGAGGGGGGGAAAACTACAAACGCCCCCCGATGTTGTTGGGGGCTAAAAGGAGGTGACTGGGTGAAGCCCAGTCACCCCTTCACCTTTTTCTTTTTCTTCTTTTTGGGGTGAAGGTCCACCGGGGAGAGAGGACCCTCCCCCTCCTTCACCCCTATCAAGAAGAACTTGTTCGCCTCCAGGCGGACGTCGGGGGGCGCCTTTACAGCGCTCACCCCCGACGCCCGCATGGAGGCAAACTTTGCAGCTATTTGGCGCCGAATCTCAACGGGGGTCGCCGTCACGTGATAGCGGAGCTCCCAACCTGGGTGCTCCGCTGCCAATTTCGTGACGGCCCCCTTCACAACATCTATGGAATCGGCGCCCTCTGGAAGAGCAATGGCATCGAAATTGATGCCATTGCTCCTACTTTTGACATGGCGGAGACCCTCGGCAACGCGAGGGTCTCCGCGTTTAATCTCTGCCCGGAGCAAGTCCCACACCGCCGGGTGTTGCGGAGGGACGACATCATGCTCTATGTTGCCGATGATGTCGTCCCAGGATCGGACGTCCCTGTAAGAGGGGCGGTGGAGAAGGGTGAAGGAGACGGGTCTCCCTCTCCCAGCCCCCACCACCCCCCCAGAAACCGATCTCGGGAGGACATCACCAGCAACACATTCCTCTAACTCCGCCTTGGGGGGAACCTTAACAGTTCCCCCCTTGGCCCTATCTCTTTTGGCCTTTTTGGCCACGGGGGCGGCGACCGAAGAGGCCGCCGCCCCGACCTCCTTGTCGGTCAGCCTAGTAAGGCTGACCGAGGGGAGGAGGCGGGAGAGCTTGGTGTCAACACCGTCCCCCACCTCCCCCCCTTCCTCCAAAGGAGGGGAAGGGGGTTCCTCCCTCACTTCCCCACACATCTCCATTGGGGCCCCAGAAGGGGACCCCACCACAACCGGCCCCATGGAGGCCACCACCGTCTCGGCGGATGAACCGCTATCCTCGGTGGCAACCTCCATGGGGGAGTCCGCCCGGAGGGGTGGGTTCTCCGGTAAGGGAGAACCCACCACCTTCAAAACCTCCTCCTGGGGAGGGGACACCCCAGCAGTCGGGGGCCCCTCACCAGGTACAACCGGGGAGGGGGGGTGAAGCCCCCCTCCCCTTCCTCCTTTTCCTCCTCCCTCCCCCGCGACGGGGAGGGACCACGGGGCACCCGCTCCCACCAATCCGGTGGCGAGCGGGTAGCCCCGCGTCGGCACACTGGGGGCAATGTGCGGCCGGCGCCGCACACGCCCCCACATGGTGCCCGTCCCCGCCGCACCGGAGGCAGGAACTGCCCCGGTCGACGGCAGACGGGCACCATCTTCGAATGTGCCCCCGCCCCAGGCACTTGAAGCACCTGGGGGGGGCACTTACCTCCGGGGAGGTCTGCGTCCCGACAGAACGGGACGCAGGCCTCCCTTTACCTCTAACTACTGAGGCGTAGGTCCCGGTAGAAGCCGGGCCTACGCCTCCCGAACTGCCCTGGGAGGCGCACCCCCCAGGGCAGAAACCCCTCGAGGAAGGCTCCCCCAACAGGTGGAGGAGCCAGGAACATACGTTTCGGACCAAGGCCCGAAACGCCTCATCAGCGGCCGCAGACGCATGATAGTGCGGGGGGCCTGCGCCGCACCCCCCGCACCGCCCGTCGTCCGATAACGACACGGAAGGGGCCGGGACACTACCCCCCCCCCCCCCGCCGGCCCCTGGGGCTCCGAGACCCCTGGGGCGGTAAGTTCATCTTTATATTAGCCATACCAGTCCATAAAAATGTAATTTTTTAACGTGGTTGTCTTCCACGGGAGGTTAATTCGGAGACTCCACTCCTAGGCCGGCTGGGATAACCCTCCTCACGAGCCCGGCCTGCCCGGGTTTTTTAACATGGTTTTCCTTCCATGTGTGAGCTCTTAGACCCCCAGGAGAGTTTCCTGGGGGAGCCCCTCCACCACGGCAAGGTGGCTCACAACGGAGGGGAAGAAATCTTGTCTGGATTTTGTTTTTACAACCAGCGCACGAATAGATCGTGTCTGGATTTTGGTTTTACAACCAGCACACAAATAAATCTTGTCTGGATTTTGTTTTTACAACTAGCACACGAATAAATCTTGTCTGGATTTTGTTTTTACAACCAGCGCACGAATAGATCGTGTCTGGATTTTGTTTTTACAACCAGCACACAAATAAATCTTGTCTGGATTTTGTTTTTACAACCAGCGCACGAATAGATCGTGTCTGGATTTTGGTTTTACAACCAGCACACAAATAAATCTTGTCTGGATTTTGTTTTTACAACTAGCACACGAATAAATCTTGTCTGGATTTTGTTTTTACAACCAGCGCACGAATAGATCGTGTCTGGATTTTGTTTTTACAACCAGCACACAAATAAATCTTGTCTGGATTTTGTTTTTACAACCAGCGCACGAATAGATCGTGTCTGGATTTTGTTTTTACAACCAGAACGCACATGCCGTTTCTACTACTACTACTACTACACTACTACTACTACTACTATTACTATTACTACTACTATTATTGTTACTACTATTGTTGTATAATTGTATTACATGAAGAAGAAACATTTTTTATAAACTGCTTTTTTAATTTTCAGAGATTTTATTTTTTCAAGTTAGGCAAAAAAAGAATGATTTATGCATTTGTGACTATGCATTACAAATCAATATTTAAAACTTTATTTCATTTTGATATTTACCATTTGAATTTCAATATTGAATACAATTGTTTATAAAAAATTTTATTTTAATAAAATGTATAAATCATTCTTCATAATATCTATAAATTTAAAAATATAAAATTATATATTATATATAAAACTTTATATTTTAATATTACTCAAAATTTCATATATGCATTGTATGAAATGTTTAGTAATATTAAAAATAGCAAAACTTGTAGAACAAAATAATTTTAAAATTGAAAGAGTAAGAGAGGCTTTTATATTAGCAAAAGATTATCATTTTTGAAATAATATTTGTCTTGAAATATGTAAGATGTTCGACACTTATTTGTATCTCTTCAGTCATCTAATATTATTTTTATAAAATCAAAATTATTACAATAATCTACATTCATCAGACATTAATTTTATTACATTGTTATGTACTTTCGAATTGAAAAATATGTGTGTTCAATATTCTCACTGCGTCGTCATTTTCTCATGATCATTATTGGATATGTAATTGTATTTGTCCATGGTGCAATTTTGTTGACAAATGAGATAATGTACATTCTATTAAACGTTTCAGTCTGTCTTTTAGACCAAATATAAACATTCTAAACTAACCAACTAGACAGAGAGTGAAAATTGAGCCTATTTTACATTATTTATTTATACAGTATAAACATTGCAACTCACTCACTCACTTGTTTTAAAAAGTTTATGGACTTTAAGAAATGCAATAGTTACATCACCTTTTTCGTCAACAACATTGTTCTAGGAAACATTCAATTTCATATTTTACTAACTATCTTGAGGAAATAACGACGTAAAAAGAGCATAGACAAATACAAACATAGAAACACAATATTTCAATTGAAAATTACATTACAATGTAGTGAATAATTTTGTGATAATATTAGTGACTGAAAAAGAAAACAAATAAGAGAGTGTTGAAACATACTACATTAAATTTCTAAACAAGTATAAATATTATTTCAAATAATAACCTTTTGTACGTAAAGATTTCCTTTACTTCTTTGTACAAGTTTTGCTATTATTTTTTAATATTTTACTAATATTTTAAATTCATTTTTTATATACAGAGTGTCTTATGAAGTTGCTTGACTAATCAGCTATCATTTTCGAATTCATGCAGTTATTGAAAAAAAAATTGCGTAGAAAAAACTGTTTTCTATAAGTAAAATGTGTGTGTATAAATAAAATGTAACTGTTCCTATACCTGGTTATTTTATTGATAAAAAATGATGGAATATATAATATAATAATCAAATAGCTAATGATAAAAAGTGACTGATTAATAACAGCAAAGATTGTCAGCAATATCAAAAACATATTAGAAAAAGTTCTTACGAATTTTAATTAAAGAATTGTTCGTTATACAAATTCAGATGGTGGTGGGCATATTTGAAAATATATCATGTCTACATTATTTAATTATTAGCTATTATTTTTCATCATTTTTTGTTAATACAATTACATGGTATAGAAATGTTTTGTGAAATTATAGTTATATTCATTAAAAACTGTGGGTTCTACTTTTCAACACAATTTTTATTTTTTTAAAAACTTTATGCATTCGAAAATGACAGAATTTCAGCAACTTTTCACAAGACACTTTGTATTTTATGGATACAATTTTCCATACACTGAGAAATAAGTGATATTTGCAACTCTAATAGTATAGTGAAATAATTATAATTGGGATTCTTTTTTTTGTAGTTATTACTTTTTTAATATTAGTCAAGATAACTTTGAACGTGAATAGTTCTGACAAGTAATGCAAAAATTTTATTAAAAATTTTAATTTAAATATAGTAAAATATCAAGTAACAATTGATACATTAAACATTTTTAAAATAATCACAATTATAATCTTACAAGGAGAGGTGACGTAGTGTCCGTTTCAGATTTTATCAGCCTTTTACAGTTTGTAAGGAGGACTGTTCTAAATATATTTCTAAAATATAAAGTGTAGATAGCCGTTTTAATAATTAATAATCGAAAATCGGAATGCTGTTATAAACCGTATGATAATAGAGAAAGTTCAAAGCGGCATGTGGTGCCGTGGTAAGACATCTTCGTACCAAGGTGCCGATCTCGGATTCGAATCTTACTAGGTTTTTTTAATTTAAAAATTATAATATTATGAAGTATAAAACAATATTATTTATTTAATTTGAGAACACAGAAAGATATAAAAAATAAAAGTTTAAATACAAAATTTAATACAAATATTTTTTTTTCATACAATTACATATTTTGTTTATTTTCAATTTTTAGTCGACACATTTTAGAATGAAAATTATCATAGAAACGTGAGAAACAGGCATTTTCGACAAAAAGAACATTGAATAAGTATTGTCAAAATCAAAATATAAATACGGTAAATTGTCATTTATTCACTATTCGTAGAAAATGTCGTTATTTGCCTTGTTTATATGATAGATTTTATCCTAACATTGTAAAGGTAAAAATTGAAAACGAACAAAATATATAATTGTATGAAAAATAAATATTTTGTATTTAAACATTTATTTTTATCTTTCTTTGTTTTTAAATTTAATGACTAATATTATTTTATATTTTATATGATATTATATAATCTTTTTAAAAAGACAACCAGTAAGATTCGAACTCCAGATCGACACGTAGGTAAGATGTCTTATCACGGCACCACACGCCGCTTAGAACTTTTCTTCTTACCGGACGGTTTATAACAATGCATTAACTAATTGTCGATTATTAATTATTATGAAACAATTAGCTATTTCTACACATAATAAAAATATATTCAGAAAGATTCCCCTTACAAACTGTAAAAGGCTGATTACAATCTGGAACGGACATATCACACGACCTTTCCTTGTAAGTAAAAATAATCCAATTTGTGTCATTTTTGGTGTTATTTTAATCGTAAAAATCTTATTAACTCATTTAAAATTATTTTTAAATCGATAAAATGCAAAATAAAAGTTTTAGTTTTGATTATAGTCGATGTTTACATTTTTAAATAGGGGGGCCTTCGATGCTGGAGAGTCGAAAGCGAGAGTGAGAACGAGGAAGGAGCAAGCGAGATGACCGATCAAACAGTTCCGGAGTCCCGCTCGCGAGCATCCCTTTATTTCCAATCTTACGTATCGTATTTCATCGCAGCATAAAAGATAAAATTTTCATATTTCGTATTTTATCGGTTTGAAAATAATTCTAATGACTTACTGAGATTTTTGCGATTAAAATGACACCAAACACGGTACAGATCGGATAATATTTAATTAGATAAGTAATTAACATCTTGATTATAATGTAATTAAAAATTACCCGATCTGTACCGTGTTTGGTGTCATTTTAATCGCAAAAATCTCATTAATCCATTACAAGTATTTTCGGTCCGATAAAATGCGAAATGTAAAAATTTCATTTTCTATAGTAAGAAGAAATATGATACGAAAGATTGGCGATTAAGATAAGCTCGATTGCTTTTTACTCGTTCTCTCACGCATTCTTTTAGTTAACCGAGCGCCGAGCGCGCACGTACACGGCTTTTTCCTGTGTATGTGAGGTAGCGCGCACACGAGGAAAAGGCCGTGTACGTGTGCGCTGGGCTAAAATTTAATTAAAAGACTTAGCTCTGCTACAAAATATGTTATTTTAAAAATTAGCAGCGCTAAGTCTTTCAATTAAATTTTTTATTTTTATATTAATTTTTAATTTTTATATACATTTTTATATTTTTCCATTAATTTTTAATTTTTAATTTTTTGTAAATAATTTTTAATTTTATATTTTTACATTATTTGTTTTTTGTTTTTTTTTTTAATTTTTATTTCTCGATATCAGTATTTTAGTAGGATATACTAAAAAAAATTAAAACTATTTTTTTATTATTTTGTAACTTTTTTAAAAATATTTTTTTAAATTTTTATTTTTACTTAGCACAATTTTGTTGATATCATTATTTTTGAAGAACGTATAATTAAATAACTTATAGTTTTTTTATGGTTTAAAATAAACCATTTTGTTTGGATTAAAATAACTTATGTGTGTAGATTAATATCACACTCTTTTGGAAATAGGTTTTTTAATAGTTTTTTAGAGTTAATAATACTATACTATTTTGCAAAGATACTTTTTGACGCGGACTTAGCACCTTTTTTTTACCTTTTTTGAAAAAGGTAATTTTTTTAGAGATTAAAAATTACCCGATCTATACCGTGTTTGGTGTCATTTTAATCGCAAAAGTCTCATTAATCCATTAAAATTATTTTTGGACTGATAAACTGCGAAATGTAAAAGTTTTATTTTCTATAGTAAAAAGAAATATAATATGAAAGATTGGAGATTAAGATAAGCTCGCGTCGAGACTTCGGAACTCTCTTTGATGTTGGCCATTTCGCTTGCGTTACTCGTTCTCTCACACATTCTTCTAGCTAGCCGAGCGCCGAGCGCGCACGTACACGGCTTTTTCCTGTGTGTGTGAGGTAGCGCGCACACGAGGAAAAGGCCGTGTACGTGTGCGCTGGGCTAGCTAGAAGAACGCAGACATATCTTCCGTCTCCTTCTCTTTCTCTCGCTACAGCTGACACGCTTGGCGATCGAGATTCGAGAAGTATATTTCTTAAAATGAAATAATCAAACTTTCCACCTGGAATTTAGTTAAATTTCACACATATGTTGTTACATACTGATACACCTGCTACTAATATAATATACAGTACAATATCTCGTGCTATTATTTTCCAAGAAATAAAAGTAAAGTTACGTACGTAATCTACCGATTCGATAAACCTATCTTTCAAACAATCACCGTGGTCGTGTTAGTAAGTCGAGCGGCTAAAATGCTGGAGATCTCGAGTTCGAGACATTTCTTTTTTCTATTTTTTTTAAATAATTTATGCAATATATTAAAATTAAACCTATATTAATCCTAAAACAATATAATATAAATATTATAGTTTTTATGATATTAATATAGGTTTAATATATTGTATAATAAATTATTTAAAGACACGTTTTTGAAAAAAGTAAATATATTAGTATATTAGTAGGAGGAATTAGTAGGAGTATGTAACAACATATGTGTGAAATTTAACTAAATTCCAGGTGGAAAGTTTGATTATCTCCTTGTAAGAAATATACTTCTCGAATCTCGATCGCCAAGCGTGTCAGCTGTAGCGAGAGAAAGAGAAGGAGACGAAAGATATGTCTGCGTTCTTCTAGCTAGCCCAGCGCACACGTACACGGCTTTTTCCTCGTGTGCGCGCTACATCACGCACACGAGGAAAGAGCCGTGTACGTGTGCGCTTGGCGCTCGGCCAACTAGAAGACCGCAGACATATCTTCCGTCTCCGTCTCTCGCTCTCGCTGACACGCTTGGCGATCGAGATCGAAAATTATATCTCTTGCAAGGAGACGGTCGAGCTTTCCACCTGGATTTTAGTTGAATATTATATATATTTTTATACATATTTTTATACTCTTCCTACTAATATATTCACTTTTTTTCACCGTAAATAAATAATGGTACGAGTTATTGTACCATGTATTATATTAGTATTATATTAGTAGGAAGGGTATCAATATGTTACATAACTGATACCCTTCCTACTAATATAATACATGGTACAATAACTCGTACCATTCTAGTTTTAAGGCTTTCGTGGCCATCGTTGATATCGTTAACCGAGAGGGTTTCCGGATGGATGCCACGTGCGTGTTGAGCACTTTGCCGACGTTTCGCAAACATTGCAGCTTGCATCATCAGGGCTAGGAGCTCCGATTCTGAGCTCTCTTCGGTTGCGGTAGTCCTTATATACCCCCGTTGTTCTTGGTGGGGAGAGGGGGGGTTGATTTGGTCAGCCAATCAGAATGTTTTAATTGACCGGCCGATCAATTAAAACATTCTGATTGGCTGACTAAATCAACCCCCCCTCTCCCCACCAAGAACAACGGGGGTATATAAGGACTACCGCAACCGAAGAGAGCTCAGAATCGGAGCTCCTAGCCCTGATGATGCAAGCTGCAATGTTTGCGAAACGTCGGCAAAGTGCTCAACACGCACGTGGCATCCATCCGGAAACCCTCTCGGTTAACGATATCAACGATGGCCACGAAAGCCTTAAAACTAGAATAAAACGCCTTCACGGAGAGGCTATCCTAGGGTCGGTAAATTTATTTACCAAGCTCAGGAAGTCCTTGCACGTCCAACTGTGCTCCTTAGCATTTTTAAAACGGTGCCGCGACCATCAGATGGTACCCAAATGCTTTCAATTAAAAAACTCTTTGCCAACCTCCAACCAGGCAAAAGTCATCCTACGACAAGTATCTTTACGGTTAGTCAAGGAAAGAATCTCGGCAACCAAGAAAAGCATAGCCGAGACCTCCCAAAAACTCTTTGGATTACACCTTTCTCTTTCTGACTCTCTTAAGCCGGAGCTGTGGCAAACACTTGAACGTATTACACACGATTTGGCATTCACAAGCTGTCCGCTCTGCTGAGGCGAGAAAACAAAAACAGAAAGAAAAATATAATAAACTCATTCCACAGGTTGAAACCCTGTCTCCAACACACACAGTCAAGAACCTTAGCAGTCAAGTCCTGTCCCCATCCGAAGTTTCTGTACTTTCAAAAGGACACAATTTCGCGGTCACTCCCACTAGCATTCCTACGGAAGAAATTATCAGCCAAATTGAAACGGCTATCTTCCACCTCCCACCCGAAGCAAGCAACGACATTAGACAACGGTCAGTCAACATCCTCCGCAAGGCAAAACTTCCCAGCCAAAACATCAGCAGAGAAGAACGCTTGGCACTCCAAAATTTGAGACAGAATAAGAACATTCTAATTCTGCCAGCGGATAAAGGAAATGCCACAGTGATAATGGACAAGGAAGACTATTGTAATAAGGTCAATGCTATGCTCTCGGATTGCAACGTTTATAAAAAACTTAAACGTAACCCGACCTCCACCATAGAGAAAAAAACATCCTCTCTCCTCAAGAATGCAGGTCTCCCTCCTGAAACTATTAAATACTTAATCCCCCGGGAATCCTCGGCTCCCAGACTCTACGGTCTTCCTAAGATTCATAAAGAATCAGTGCCCCTACGTCCCATTGTCAGCAATATCGGTGGACCCACCTACCAATTAGCCCGCTACCTCACCAAACCTCTCCAAGAACTCACTGGTCTCAATGATTCTCACATCAAGAACTCTATCGATTTTGTGAGCAAAATTGCTAAAATCAAAACAAAACCCAATGACATCCTGGTAAGTTTTGATGTGGTTTCATTGTTCACAAATGTCCCAGTCCAGGATACATTGGACATTATTAAAAAGTCCGATAGACTCCCTGCCAACCTCTTTCCATTAATAGAACATTGCCTAACCTCGACCTACTTCCAGTTTCAAGGAGAGTTCTTTGAACAAACTTCAGCAATGGGATCCCCTATTTCCCCTATCATTGCAAACATCTTCATGGAACATTTCGAAAACGAAATCCTGAAGAACGCACCTCTTAAACCCTCCACGTGGTTCCGATATGTGGATGACACATTTGTTGTATGGAGTCACGGCAGGAAAACTCTCCCACTCTTTCTCGCCTTCCTCAACTCCCAACACCCGAACATTAAGTTCACAATGGAGGTAGAACAAAAGAACCAAATCCCCTTTTTAGATGTGTTGGTTCGAAGAAACGGAGATGGCACCTTAGGCCATCAGGTTTATCGAAAACCAACCCACACTGACCAGTATCTTCACGCAACCTCCCATCACCATCCTTCGCAAAAGAATTCAGTTATCAGTTCGTTGATATACAGAGCTCTCACAATCTCTGAACCAACTTCTCTGGATGAAGAATTAAAACATCTTAATCAGGCCTTGACTAAGAATGGATACAGCAGCAAAAGCATCAATCAGACAACCAAGAGATTGAAGAACAAAATCTCTAGTCTCAACAACACCGAAACACTAGATGAAGAGAGAGAAAAGAAAAAGACGGCTGTCCTTCCGTATCTTCAAGGTACGACGGAGCGCATAGGCAGAATTTTGAGTAAACATAACATTAGAGTGATCTTCAAGCCCCAAAAGAAGATTTCTCAGTTACTCCCAAATCCCAAGGATCAAAAACCACGCCTGGAAACACCAGGTGTCTACAAAATACCTTGCGCCTGCGGAAAAGTGTACATAGGAGAAACCGGGAGGAAGATCAGTACACGGATCAAGGAACACCAGCGGTGTGCCAAATACAGCCACTTTTCTCAATCAGCTTTAGCTGAGCACTGGATGGAGACTGGACATTCCGTGCAGTACGATAAGTCCACCAGACTGGCCCCTTCACAAAGCTATTTCGCCAGAAAATATCGTGAAGGTCTGGAAATTTTGAAACATCCTGACAACCTCAACCGTGACAAAGGTCTTCAAGTAAATCCTATTTGGCATACCGTCCTCCCGGGTTTTTTAATTGACCGGCCGATCAATTAAAACATTCTGATTGGCTGACTAAATCAACCCCCCCTCTCCCCACCAAGAACAACGGGGGTATATAAGGACTACCGCAACCGAAGAGAGCTCAGAATCGGAGCTCCTAGCCCTGATGATGCAAGCTGCAATGTTTGCGAAACGTCGGCAAAGTGCTCAACACGCACGTGGCATCCATCCGGAAACCCTCTCGGTTAACGACTCGTACCATTATTTTCCTAGAAATAAAAATAAAGTCAGTACGTAATCTACCGATTCGATATACCTACTTTCAAAGTAATAAACGTGGTCGTGTTAGTAAGTCGAGCGGCTAGAATGCTGGAGATCTCGAGTTCGAAACCTTTCTTTTTTTCTATTTTTTTTTATGTCTTTAAATAATTTATGCAATATACTAAATTAAACCTCTATTAATCCTTAAAAAATATATAAATATAATTTTTTTAATGATATTAATATAGGTTTAATTTTAATGTATTGCATAAATTATTTAAAGACACGTTGAAAAAAAGTGAACATATTAGTAGGAAGAGTATAAAAATATGTATAAAAATATACACAGTGCGACAAATAATTTTTAAGACTGGGCCTATAAAACGCGATACAAACAAAATATTTTTATACTTATTGTTTTATTTATTCAAAATAATCTCCTCTTGCTTCAATGCACTTGTTACAGCGATTCAAAAGTGATTCAAATGCATGATCTAGCTCATTTTGTGGTATTGCCTTTAGTGCTCGTGTTGAAACTGTTTGAATGGTCGGCCTTCCCGTATGTTCGTCATCTTCTAGCGACTCTCTACCATTTAAAAATCGTTTGTGCCACACAAAAACATTTGACCGACTTAAACAAGCGTCACCGTACACTTGCTGCATCAATCGGAATGTTTCCGATGCACTTTTAGCAAGTTTTGCGTTGAATTTAATGACCGCTCTTTGTTCCATGACGAAATTTCAACATTGATTTAAAACTTGGTTAGAAAGAACCGTCATAACTTAGTCATTTGTCATTCGATTTGCATGAACTTAGGTGCGTTAGAAAGAAGAAAAATGTATCTTTCTAATGAAACTAATTTTTAACAGATGGTGCCATTAATTGCTGAGATATGGCGCCAGTCTTAAAAATTATTTGTCGCACTGTGTATATAATATTCAACTAAAATCCAGGTGGAAAGCTCGACCCCTCCGTTGTGAGCCACCTTGCCGTGGTGGAGGGGCTCCCCTGGGAGAGATCTCAGGGGTCTAAGAGCTCACACATGGAAGGAAAACCATGTTAAAAAACCCGGGTAGGCCGGACTCGTGAGGAGGGTTATACCAACCGGCCTAGGAGCGGGGGGCTCCGAAATAACCCCCCCTTGGAAGACAACCAAGTAAAAAAATTACATTTATATGGAATAGATGACAAATAATTGTAGTAACTTACCGCCCCAGGGGTCTCGGAGCCCCAGGGGCCGGCGCGGGGGGGGGGGGGTAGTGTCCCGGCCCCTCCCGTGTCGTCATCGGACGACGGGCGGTGCGGAGCGTGCCCCGCAGGCGCTCCGCACTATTGTGCGACTGCGAGGAGCGGAGAAGCCCTCTGGACTCTGTTCCAGGGGGCTTTGGTTGGGCTCCTCCGTTTTTTGGAGGAGTCTCCACGGAGGTGTTCCTGCTCTGGGGGGTGCGCCCCCCAGGGCAGTCCGGGAGGCGTAGGACTGCGGTCCTACGCCTCAGTGGCTCGAGGTGTGGGGAGGCCTGCGTCCCGTTCTGTCGGGACGCAGACCTCCCCGGAGGTAAGTGCCCCCCCCAGGTGCTTTAAGTGCCTGGGGCGGGGGCACATTCGAAGATGGTGCCCGTCTGCCGTCGACCGGGGCAGTTCTTGCCTCCGGTGCGGCGGGGACGGGCACCATGTGGGGGCGTGTGCGGCGCCGGCCGCACACTGCCCCCAGTGTGCCGACGCGGGGTTACCGGCCCGCCATCGTATTGGCGGGAGTGGGTGCCCCGTGGTCCCTCCCCGTCGCGGGGGAGGGAGGAGGAAGCGCAAGAAGGGGAAGGGGGCCTCACCCCCTTCCCCGGTTGTTCTTGAGGTGGGGAGGGGGGCTTCACCCCCTTCCCCGGTTGTTTTTGAAGAAGGGCCCCCGTCCTCGGGTGGGGTGACCCTTCCCGATACGGATGTGATACCCATGGAGGTCGTCCCCGAGGCTGGCCTTGTTGCCAGTCCGGGGGTGGCCTCCGTGGTATGTTTGCCCTCCGTGGACTCCCCTTCTGGGGAACTCACGGAGGAGGAGGTTGGCATGGAGGTAGAGGAATCCGGGGGGGGTGAGGGTTCTACCCTCCCCCTCTTGGTTCCCACAGTCGTGGTGAAGGAATCTGGGGGGGGGCGAGCGTTCTGTCCTCTCCCCTCCGGCTCCTACAGCTGAGGATCAGGAGATGGCTAGGGGATCTCCGGCCCCCAAAGCCAGTATACCCCCGGGGGAGGCTTTGAGCCTCTCCGGTGACGAGGGAGAGGAGGTGGGGGTAGGGGTAGGGGTTCCTTTTCTGGACCCTAAACTCTTCAGCCTCCACCCCATGGTTCGTCTTAGCCGTCTCACCAATCTGTGGTTAGACGCTAAGACAGAGGAGGAGGCGAACTGTTTCTCCATTGCAATGGAGGCGGCCAAGATGGAGTGGGAGTGTGAGCGGCAGGGTAGTGCTGCTGCCATTGATCCCTCCCCCTCCTATGACAACCCCCCTCCCGTGGTTGGAGGGGGGAAGAAGAAGAGGAGAGGGAATAAATCCAGGGGATGACAGTAGGGGCCCCCTGCCTTGAGGGCCGGGGAGCTTGTTTCTCCGGCCTGATGGGGGGGCTATAGGGGGAAGGAGCTCTGTTCTCCTTCTCCATTTCCGGATGTCATCCCCTGGATGAAATAATTTCCCAGCCTCCCATAACATCGGGGGGGCATTGGTGTATTTCCCCCCCTCCTAACATCTGGGGGGGATTTGGGGGGGAGCATTACCGGCCGGCCGAGAGCGGGGGCTCTCGGTCGCGCCGATCCCCCCCAGCGTGGTGGAGGAGGAGCCGCTGGTCACGGCTCCTCCTCCAAATTACGGGAAGAGGCCTGCACGGACTTCTTCCGTGCAGGCCAGCCCGAGAGGGGGAGAGAAGTATGCCATTGGGTGATTCCTCTCCCCCTCTCATTAAGGGCCTAGTCCGTTTGACCCGGGGGGGTTTTAGTGGGTATGCCGGCTAAATACGGTGAGTCCCACATAACCCGAGGGGTTCCCCCGAACCCCTCGGGTATCCATAAAGGATTTCCCCCTCGACAACAAAAAAAAAAAAAGGTGGAAAGCTCGACCGTCTCCTTGCAAGAGATATAATTTTCGATCTCGATCGCCAAGCGTGTCAGCGAGAGGGAGAGACGGAGACGGAAGATATGTCTGCGCTCTTCTAGTTGGCCGAGCGCCAAGCGCACACGTACACGGCTCTTTCCTCGTGTGCGTGATGTAGCGCGCACACAAGGAAAAAGCCGTGTACGTGTGCGCCCGGCGCTCGGCTAGCTAGAAGAACGCAGACGTATCTTCGCATTATAAATTTGTGTACATACATACATACATACATACATACATATATATATATATGTCTTTAGTATATTTCAAGGACATTTTAAAACACCTATATACATTTATATATTTAGAAGCATTAAACATTATTTAGTCAATATAGCTACTTTTCGCAATTATCTATATATTTTTTTTCAAAACTATAAAGAATTTAATATGTACGGTCTATTTTAAGGACATAAAAATATTAACAGACAATGGATTAATATGAGGACATATATATGTTTACATATAGATTATTATGGGAACATGGATGTATAAAATTGAAATTGTTATATGTTTTAATACGATTTGAACTCAATAATATTACCTTATAGCTATAATTGCGAACTATACCGTATTTTGCATAATATTAACTGTTTTATATGGATGGATATTTTCGAGGACTCCCAGCGAGAAATGACCTATCAATCAACATCAAATCTACATCGGTCATCGATATTACATCAAATTAATGTCGATTCAACGTCAATTCGATGAGTCATTTCTCACTGGGCTTTTATAGTATGCGCGTACTCTATAAAAGTCTTTAAAAATATCCGTGTTCCCATAATAGTCTATATGTAAACATATATATGTTTTCATATCAACCTATTACCTGTTAACATTTATATGTTATTTAAATTGTTTATTATTTTAAAAAGAAAGATATTGATGACTGTTGAAAAAGAAAGTGCAAATATGTACCATATGATCTATGAAACACTTGAATGATGTGCCGTGTGATTTATATATATCTGTTAATACTGAGAAATTAATAATGGCATTCACATTTTTTAGCACAAAAGTAGTCATAACATAGATAGACTGAGCATGACGTGCGAGATCTAGCCGGCGCGTAATAGACTTTTTACAATAAGCCGTAAGTCGTAAAGTCATAAGAAATTGACCAATCATAGTCGATGAATTCTTCTGTAATTTGTCTGTAATTGGTCAATTTCTTATGACTTCTTATGACACAAGTCGGCACAAGCATTATTCTATTTCTTTTCAATACCATTGAACAACAATAATTTTTGATACATATGGTATATTTTGGGAACTGTTCTTAAAATTAAAAGTTTATAGTGGATAATATTCGAGTATATAAAATCTATCGAATAAAAAGTATTCTTCGATTGTTTTTCAGCAAGAGACACAGTCGATACAATATCATTCTGTGTCCGTTCCAATGAGCAATACTTTTGATACTTATAACTTTTCATACTTTAGTGTCGTTACTGATAATAAGATATTTAAAAAACGATATTAATAAAATAAGATATTAATTAAAATAAGATATTAAAAAATAAATAAGAAATTATGTCAGTTGGAAACGTTTCGACGCATGATATATGATTATATGAATATGAAAGAAAAACACTTTTTTACATATTTTTATTTTGTAACATTTTTAATAAAGATATTAAGTCAAAATATAATAAAAAATAAAAATAAACTTAAAAATAGTACACGCACCAACGAAAAAACTTTTGATTTTTAAAAGTCTTCAAAATATGCCATATTTATCAAAAAATGTTTCCAAATTGTATCAAATGCGCGCTCGATATATTTCAAAAACATTTAGGCTGTGATCTACTTGACGCAAATGCTTCGAAGCGTTCCTTCTTTCTTCTTCTCTTTATTAACACTTGGCATGCGGGTATAATTCGCCGTCGAATTACGAATTCGCCGTCGAATCTACTAAATATTTTTACGTATTTACCCGCGCTCGAGTGACAGACTGCAAAAAACGTAAAAATACGTTGCCCGCATGCCAAGTGTTAAAAGAACAGAGAAAAAGAATGCTTCGAAGCATATGTAACGTCAAGTACGTGGATCACGGGCATAAAGACAAATCATATACATTTCAGACAGCACATGTTGTTTCATATACGTTTTCTAAACTATTGGATACGTTTAGGAAACGTACATATGAAACAAACATGTGCTACTTGGGATGCGTATATTTAGAAGCAATAAATATTATTTAGTCAATACAACTACTTTTCGCAATCATCTATATTCTATATTATTTTTGTGAAAACTATGTCAAAATTATAAAGTTAACATATGTAGTCCATTTTAAGAATATACAAATATTACAGCCAATGGATTGATATGAGGACATATATATGTTTATGTATGGACTATTACGGGGACATGGATGTATAAAATTGAAATTTTTATACATATTTTAATTTAAGCCAAGCAATATCACTTTTAACTATACAATATGTATAATTGCTATAGCTGTATTCCTAATTATACTTTATTTGTAGAATATTAACTGTTTTACGTAGATGGGTATTTTGAGGACTTTTATTGTATTTGTACATACAAATAGTTAATGCTCGATCTATATAATATTTATGATTGCGATCCAGTATAAATGTTTTGAAGTGTTCTTTCTTTCTTTACTGAAGGAATGTCTCGAAGCATTTATAACGTCAAGTAAATAACCTAGATATATTAGACACTAAATCACTTTTTAAGTATTGAAAAAATTTTTCTGATGCGATTTTTGTGATAATTTTAAAATAGTTATTTAATATTTTTTAAGTGTGTGTATAACCATACTATCTCTCTCTCTCTCTCTTCTCTCTCTCTCTACCCCTTTCCCTCACCCCTCTATAAGGTGATTTAATATCTAAGATTTATTGATATTGATAAGAATAAATAAGCAAAAAAGAATAATTAGAAAAATACGGTTTATTAAATTTTGAGGATGTATTAATAAATTGAAACGGAACGTATAATACGATATCTCTTCTTTTTCCTGCAATTTTCTTCCATTAATTATTTCTGTTTATTCGCTCTTTATTATCAATAATTAAATAAATATATATTCTAAAATTATTTATATTTTAGGATATACTATTTGTATGTATTTGTAAATATATCATTTGACGTTATATGTATAATAATTAAAACATTTACAATAAGTTTTCTTTCTGCTATCTTCCTATGTTAATTATTTCTAATAAATTTTTTAATAATTTAAAATTCATTACTTTTTTAGTAATTTTGGAACGTTTAAAATGAGTAGAAAGTCAGAAAAACACGCGATTGGGATACTTTCAGGACATATGTTAATAAATGTTATATAATACAATAATTTCTTAGTTTTCCTACGGTTTATACGGTTTTCCTACTTTTATTAATTATTTTTAATATTTAATTCTTATTTTTGTTTTTCTTGGATTTTCTAAAGATAAATAATAAAGAAATATAAATTAGAAAAAAGCAGAAATATAGATATATTTTGAGGACATGTATTAATAAATTAATACAGAGATAGCATTATTATGTTTTAGCATTTATTTTCTTTGTTTTATTGCTTTTGAAAATGAAAAAAACAAGTACAGCTAAAAATTAAACTTTTATATGTCTTTAAAATATACAAAATTCACAATATTCACTCGAAATATACAATATTCACATACATTTGATCTTTTATGAAGACTTTTATACGACAGATTTTGTCCTTAAATATTACCAACTAAAAAAACTAATTTTAAGGACAATCCTCAAAATTAATACAGAGGTTGCATTATTATAGTGATTTAGCATTCATTTTCTTTATTTTAATACCAGTGAAAATGAAAAAAAAACAAGTGTAAAGCTTAAAGACATAAGAATATTATGCTAATAAATTGAATTTTTTTATGTCCTGAAAATATACCAAATACAAAATATTCATATGTATTTGGTCTATTATGAAGACTTTTAATCGATAGGTTTTATGTTCTCAAATATTACCAACCGAAAACATTGTAATTTTCAGGACAGTCTTCAAAACATACCACAGGGAAAAAAAATAATGAGGACGGTCCTCAAAAGTATAAAATGTTCTCAAAATATACCATATGTATCAAAAATGGTCCCCGAATTGTACCAAAGATATACATATATATATATGTATATATGTATGTATATATATATATATAATATACAGGGTTGGGCAAAAGTCCGGAAACGGTCAAATATCTCGAAAAGGATCAACTATAGCGAAAAATTGTAAATAGCAAAGTTGTAGGGCTTAAAAAAATGTACCTAATGATGACTAAAAATTTTACTTTGAGTGGAGGACGAAGATCATATAAAAGTCAAATTGAATTTTTTAAATGGAACTGCCTACTTTTTATTGCATATTCTTATAGCTTATCTCGAGACCTTTCCAAAACACTATAATAAAGTATTTTTTTGTTAAGTATTTTCCGAGTTATAAAGCTTGAAATAATTTCATAATTTTACATAAACTGTAAAATATCTCGTAAAATATTTACTTTTCGATGACCTTACCTCAATACTTTTATGCACAGAATAATGAGAGGAATCAATTGGTGTAAAGAAAACACATAGTTGTTTTTAAGAAAAAATATGTAATTGTTAGTTACAAATTGCATATTTTTTCTTAAAAACAACTATGTGTTTTCTTGACACCAATTGGTTCCTCTCATTATTCTGTGCATAAAAGTATTGAGGTAAGGTCATCGAAAAGTAAATATTTTACGAGATATTTTACAGTTTATGTAAAATTATGAAATTATTTCAAGCTTTATAACTCGGAAAATACTTAACAAAAAAATACTTTATTATAGTGTTTTGGAAAGGTCTCGAGATAAGCTATAAGAATATGCAATAAAAAGTAGGCAGTTCCATTTAAAAAATTCAATTTGACTTTTATATGATCTTCGTCCTCCACTCAAAGTAAAATTTTTAGTCATCATTAGGTACATTTTTTTAAGCCCTACAACTTTGCTATTTACAATTTTTCGCTATAGTTGATCCTTTTCGAGATATTTGACCGTTTCCGGACTTTTGCCCAACCCTGTATATATATATATATATATGCATATATTGATTCGATATATATATACATATATATATATATAGGCTTCAAATAATTTCATTGAATTAATAAGATATTTGCGATTAAAATCACACACTAATGAACACGATCCAGTGAGAAGAAATCTATCGAAGAAATCGAGTCGACATTGAATTAACGTCGAATTGATGTAAATTGCATCGATCGATATCAATTTGATATCGATTTGATGGTCATTTCTCACTGGGGATATAAATCGAGATAATTTTTAACTAGATTAACCATACATATTTAATTAAAAGTAATCCGATTTATGTCATGTTTGGTGTCATTTTAATCGTGAAAATGTCATTAATCCATTAAAATTATTTTCAAATCAATAAAATGCGAAATTAATGTTCTAGGTTTTATTTTATTCCATGTTTACTTTTCATAGATAAGCGAGTTCTTTAAAATCCTCGACGTTGGAGCGTGAGGAAAGCGAGAGCGAGAACGAATAAAGAGCAAGCGAGATGGCCAAACATCAAAGAGAGTTCCGAAGTCTCGACGCGATCTATCTTAATCTCCAATCTTTCGTATCATATTTCTTTTTACTATAGAAAATAAAACTTTTACATTTCGCAGTTTATCAGTCCAAAAATAATTGTAATGGATTAATGAGACTTTTGCGATTAAAATGACACCAAACACGGTATAGATCGGATAATTTTGAATTAGATAAGTAATTAACATCTTGATTATAATCTAATTAAAAATTACCCGATCTATACTGTGTTTGGTGTCATTTTAATCGCAAAAGTCTCATTAATCCATTAAAATTATTTTTGGACTGATAAACTGCGAAATGTAAAAGTTTTATTTTCTATAGTAAAAAGAAATATGATACGAAAGATTGGAGATTAAGATAGATCGCGTCGAGACTTCGGAACTCTCTTTGATGTTTGGCCATCTCGCTTGCTCTTTATTCGTTCTCGCTCTCGCTTTCCTCACGCTCCAACGTCGAGGATTTTAAAGAACTCGCTTATCTATGAAAAGTAAACATGGAATAAAATAAAACCTAGAACATTAATTTCGCATTTTATTGATTTGAAAATAATTTTAATGGATTAATGACATTTTCACGATTAAAATGACACCAAACATGACATAAATCGGATTACTTTTAATTAAATATGTATGGTTAATCTAGTTAAAAATTATCTGATTTATATCCCCAGTGAGAAATGACCATCAAATTGATATCGATCGATGCAATTTACATCAATTCGACGTTAATTCAATGTCGACTCGATTTCTTTGATAGATTTCTTCTCACTGGATCGTGTTCATTAGTGTGTGATTTTAATCGCAAATATCTTATTAATTCAATGAAATTATTTGAAGCCTATATATATATATATATATACAGGGTGGCCCATCGAAAAGGAAACAAACTGAATAACTCTTACAAAAATGATTTTTCGAAAAAATGCAAAAACATGTCAATTATTATTGGAAGGGGGACATCTATTGACGTAAAACTCTTACCCTCAACTTCCACCCCCTAAGCGGGGGGTGGCAACCCTTAAAAATTTTAAACGAGAAGGGGGGTCGAATAATATATCATTGGAAAGGTCTCTCAATTCTCTATAATTCTACGTTTGATTTTTTAAATTTGATCGATTTGTTTAGAAGATACAAGGTGTTTTACAGGGTTACAGGGTTGTATCTAAAACAAACAAATCTGCATATCTTCAAATTTTTTTTATTATCTATTGTCAGCGTAACAAATGTTCAAAATGTTGACCACTAGCTTCCATACAATAATAAAGATTCTGCTCAAAACGTTGTCGCACATTCTGGAGCATTTGTGGAGTAATTTTATGGCATTCGTTAACAATACGTTGACGTAAATCTTCTAAAGAAGCTGGTTGTGTTTCATAAATTTTACTTTTTAAATGTCCCCATAAAAAGAAATCCAGTGGCGACAAATCTGGAGAACGAGGAGGCCATTCAATAGTGCCTCTTCTTCCAATCCAACGATTTGGAAAAGTTTGATCCAAATATTTACGAACAGACAGTGTATAATGTGGAGGAGCTCCGTCCTGTTGAAATATTAATTGATCTTCGAGATAATGTTCATCATTTTCGATAATATTGGTTAACATTGGATCAATTATGTTTTCTAGCAGTTCCAAATACATATCTCCAGTTAAATTGCCAGATAGAAAAAAGGGACCAACAATACGATCACCAAAAATGCCAGCCCAAACATTTAATTTTTTTGGGTGTTGAGTATGGGTTTCATAAAATATGCTTGGATTAGAATCTGCCCAATAGCGACAATTATGGCGATTTACTGTACCATTTTGAAAAAAAGAACATTCGTCAGAAAAACAAATATTAAAGAGGAAATTTGGATTATTCGTTATTCGTTCACTCATGACCTCACAAAATTGCAACCGACGGTCAAAGTCGTCTTCATTAAGTTCCTGTAACAACTTAATTTTATATGGGTGAAACTTATGATGTTTTAAAATTCGTTGAATACTGGTTCGACTAACACCAGATACAGCAGATAATTGCCTTGTACTCAACGTAGGATCAGCAGCAACATGGCCTAAAATCGCTATTTCCACCGCTTCATATCGTACACGATTTTCAGCATTCCGTTTTTTATTAACCACAGATCCTGTCTGTTTAAATTTTGCCACTAACTGCAAAACGTATTTACGATTGACATGTTTATTTGCATGCCTTTGATTGAACAGCTCAGCTGTTTTGTTAGCACATTTATTATTTTCAAAATAAAGTGCAATTATTTCGATCCTTTCTGCAATCGAATAAACCATAATGTCAAAACAACGAATTATGAAATTTACTTGTCGCAAACACTAGATAAGTACTGATCTTGCTTATCGAAGCACACTGAAGAAAGATTAGGCTTCGTATAAGTTTAAATTTCGTTCAGTGTAACAAAAAGTAGCAAAGAAAAAACCAAAACATTGGAGCACATTGACGTAGAAATTTTCTTCAGTGTAGGCAAAGTAGTAAAGAGAGAGAAAGAGAAAGAATCAAAACATTGGAGTATACACATTGACGTGGAATAAATTCAAAACTTGAAAGCTTTAAGCTTTATCAACATTTCAAACAATTACTACGCTAACTAACACAATTTGAACACCTCTTGCAACCGATTAATGACCTGGTTAAAGATTATAAAGATTTATTTGTTTTAGATAAAACACTCTGTATCTTCTAAACAAATCGATCAAATTTAAAAAATTAAACGTAGAATTATAGAGAATTGAGAGACCTTTCCAATGATATATTATTCGACCCCCCTTCTCGTTTAAAATTTTTAAGGGTTGCCACCCCCCGCTTAGGGGGTGGAAGTTGAGGGTAAGAGTTTTACGTCAATAGATGTCCCCCTTCCAATAATAATTGACATGTTTTTGCATTTTTTCGAAAAATCATTTTTGTAAGAGTTATTCAGTTTGTTTCCTTTTCGATGGGCCACCCTGTATATATATATATATATATAGGGTGGGTATAAAAACTTTTAACATAAGACACCCTGTATATATGTATGTATGTATGTATGTATGTACACAAATTTATAATGCGAAGATACGTCTGCGTTCTTCTAGCTAGCCGAGCGCCGGGCGCACACGTACACGGCTTTTTCCTTGTGTGCGCGCTACATCACGCACACGAGGAAAGAGCCGTGTACGTGTGCGCTTGGCGCTCGGCCAACTAGAAGAGCGCAGACATATCTTCCGTCTCCGTCTCTCGCTCTCGCTGACACGCTTGGCGATCGAGATCGAAAATTATATCTCTTGCAAGGAGACGGTCGAGCTTTCCACCTGGATTTTAGTTGAATATTATATATATTTTTATACATATTTTTATACTCTTCCTACTAATATATTCACTTTTTTTCAACGTAAATAAATAATGGTACGAGTTATTGTACCATGTATTATATTAGTATTATATTAGTAGGAAGGGTATCAATATGTTACATAACTGATACCCTTCCTACTAATATAATACATGGTACAATAACTCGTACCATTATTTTCCTAGAAATAAAAATAAAGTCAGTACGTAATCTACCGATTCGATATACCTACTTTCAAAGTAATAAACGTGGTCGTGTTAGTAAGTCGAGCGGCTAGAATGCTGGAGATCTCGAGTTCGAAACCTTTCTTTTTTTCTATTTTTTTTTTATGTCTTTAAATAATTTATGCAATATACTAAATTAAACCTCTATTAATCCTTAAAAAATATATAAATATAATTTTTTTAATGATATTAATATAGGTTTAATTTTAATGTATTGCATAAATTATTTAAAGACACGTTGAAAAAAAGTGAATATATTAGTAGGAAGAGTATAAAAATATGTATAAAAATATATATAATATTCAACTAAAATCCAGGTGGAAAGCTCGACCGTCTCCTTGCAAGAGATATAATTTTCGATCTCGATCGCCAAGCGTGTCAGCGAGAGCGAGAGACGGAGACGGAAGATATGTCTGCGGTCTTCTAGTTGGCCGAGCGCCAAGCGCACACGTACACGGCTCTTTCCTCGTGTGCGTGATGTAGCGCGCACACGAGGAAAAAGCCGCGTACGTGTGCGCTGGGCTAGCTAGAAGAACGCAGACATATCTTTCGTCTCCTTCTCTTTCTCTCGCTACAGCTGACACGCTTGGCGATCGAGATTCGAGAAGTATATTTCTTACAAGGAGATAATCAAACTTTCCACCTGGAATTTAGTTAAATTTCACACATATGTTGTTACATACTCCTACTAATTCCTCCTACTAATATACTAATATATTTACTTTTTTCAAAAACGTGTCTTTAAATAATTTATTATACAATATATTAAACCTATATTAATATCATAAAAACTGTAATATTTATATTATATTGTTTTAGGATTAATATAGGTTTAATTTTAATATATTGCATAAATTATTTAAAAAAAATAGAAAAAAGAAATGTCTCGAACTCGAGATCTCCAGCATTTTAGCCGCTCGACTTACTAACACGACCACGGTGATTGTTTGAAAGATAGGTTTATCGAATCGGTAGATTACGTACGTAACTTTACTTTTATTTCTTGGAAAATAATAGCACGAGATATTGTACTGTATATTATATTAGTAGCAGGTGTATCAGTATGTAACAACATATGTGTGAAATTTAACTAAATTCCAGGTGGAAAGTTTGATTATTTCATTTTAAGAAATATACTTCTTGAATCTCGATCGCCAAGCGTGTCAGCTGTAGCGAGAGAAAGAGAAGGAGACGGAAGATATGTCTGCGTTCTTCTAGCTAGCCCAGCGCACACGTACACGGCCTTTTCCTCGTGTGCGCGCTACCTCACACACACAGGAAAAAGCCGTGTACGTGCGCGCTCGGCGCTCGGCTAGCTAGAAGAATGTGTGAGAGAACGAGTAACGCAAGCGAAATGGCCAACATCAAAGAGAGTTCCGAAGTCTCGACGCGAGCTTATCTTAATCTCCAATCTTTCATATTATATTTCTTTTTACTATAGAAAATAAAACTTTTACATTTCGCAGTTTATCAGTCCAAAAATAATTTTAATGGATTAATGAGACTTTTGCGATTAAAATGACACCAAACACGGTATAGATCGGGTAATTTTTAATCTCTAAAAAAATTACCTTTTTCAAAAAAGGTAAAAAAAAGGTGCTAAGTCCGCGTCAAAAAGTATCTTTGCAAAATAGTATAGTATTATTAACTCTAAAAAACTATTAAAAAACCTATTTCCAAAAGAGTGTGATATTAATCTACACACATAAGTTATTTTAATCCAAACAAAATGGTTTATTTTAAACCATAAAAAAACTATAAGTTATTTAATTATACGTTCTTCAAAAATAATGATATCAACAAAATTGTGCTAAGTAAAAATAAAAATTTTAAAAAATATTTTTAAAAAAGTTACAAAATAATAAAAAAATAGTTTTAATTTTTTTTAGTATATCCTACTAAAATACTGATATCGAGAAATAAAAATAAAAAAAAAACAAAAAACAAATAATGTAAAAATATAAAATTAAAAATTATTTACAAAAAAAAATTAAAAATTAATGGAAAAATATAAAAATGTATATAAAAATTGAAAATTAATATAAAAATAAAAAATTTAATTGAAAGACTTAGCGCTGCTAATTTTTAAAATAACATATTTTGTAGCAGAGCTAAGTCTTTTAATTAAATTTTTTATTTTTATATTAATTTTTAATTTTTATATACATTTTTATATTTTTTCATTAATTTTTAATTTTTATTTTTTTGTAAATAATTTTTAATTTTATATTTTTACATTATTTGTTTTTTGTTTTTTTTTTTTAATTTTTATTTCTCGATATCAGTATTTTAGTAGGATATACTAAAAAAAATTAAAACTATTTTTTTATTATTTTGTAACTTTTTTAAAATATTTTTTTAAATTTTTATTTTTACTTAGCACAATTTTGTTGATATCATTATTTTTGTAAGAACGTATAATTAAATAACTTATAGTTTTTTTATGGTTTAAAATAAACCATTTTGTTTGGATTAAAATAACTTATGTGTGTAGATTAATATCACACTCTTTTGGAAATAGGTTTTTTAATAGTTTTTTAGAGTTAATAATACTATACTATTTTGCAAAGATACTTTTTGACGCGGACTTAGCACCTTTTTTTTACCTTTTTTTAAAAAGGTAATTTTTTTAGAGATATCACTCTTTTTTGTACATCAGTTCGATTTTTTGTGTATATATAATATACACATGTGTATATGTGTATTTATAATATACACATATAATTTTTCTACTTATACTTTTTTCTATTGAATACACACAATATTTATTCATACTTATTTATACTATTTATTATATTTTATTATAATCATTATCATATATTTGTGCACAGTGTAACGAGATCCTTTTAAGAAGTAAAACTGTACTTTAGCTGGATGTGATTTACAAGGTCTAACGAAAATACGCTTGAATAACTTTTTTATTTATTTTTTTTAACATATTTTTATTGAGAACACGTATATTTTTTATTGCGAACATTTATATTTGTACTTTTATAGTGTATAAAATAGAAAAAAGTATAAGTATAAGAAATAGAATAAAGTATAAGTAGAAAAATACATGTGTATATTATATATACTTTATTCGAAATTTTTTAACTATAGCACAAGACACTACCGTGTCTCTTGACTTACAATTAATTTTTATTAAAATTATGTATTTTTTTTTTTTACTACGTAGTATGTTTTTAACATTTATTGTATTTTTTTTTCACTACGTAGTATGTTTTTTAACATTTATTGATTACATTCATTTTATATAATACATAATATAATAAAATACATATATATATATATATATATATATATATATATATATAAAATCTAACTATTTGTTTGATCCCTATCTTTCTGCCCTTTTCGCCATAGTATATATGAGAGAGAGTGAGAGAGAGAGAGAGAGAGAAAATGAAGTTGTGTTGAGTAGAACACGCACGAGTGCGACTCCACATCCGCAGTAATATGTAAGAGAGGAGGTGCATTTTCACAAAGGATTTGTCGATGTACATACTACCAAGTAAACATCTTTGCAATTTATGCATATCGTTCAAGCTTTGACTAGTTTATCTGTTGAATGAATAACTCATTCGATTCCAGCAAAATATCATTACTATTCGATTAATTAATTAGCAAGAAGTGTCCAATAATTAATTAAAATGCAATTTATTACATATCGTTCAAGCTTTGACTAGTTTATCTGTTGAATGAATAGCAATTTATTCTATGATTAAATAACTAAGTAAAGTTGTTTACTTGGTAGTATGTACATCAAATGTACGTCAAATCCTTTGTGTAAATGTGCCGCTTTAAGATGGAATGATTCCTCGGTTTCTTTTCATCTGGGCACCCATGCGCCGATTGTGATTGCCTTGTAAAGCCTCTTATACAGTTTTCTTTTTATTAACCAGGCCGTTTTTATCTTGCTTTTGACTTGCCTAAAAAAAATTGTATAATAATTCGAATTTCTAATTGTCTGTTTAATTATTTTGAGTTTAAAACTTTAACGAATGAAAACATCTTTATCTGAAAGTGATTTTGTAATATATATATATATATGTTCTATATTTTTTATTCTATATAGAACATATTTTTACAATATCATTTTCAAATAAAGATGTTTTCATTGGCTAAAGTTTTTAACTCAAAATAATTAAACAGAAGATGGAAATTTTAAGGTTTATTTTTGTGGGATTCTCATTCGATTCCAGCAAAATATCATTACTATTCGATTAATTAATTAGCAAGATGTGTCCAATAATTAATTAAAATGCAATTTATTACATATCGTTCAAGTTTTGACGAGTTTATCTGTTGAATGAATAGCAATTTATTCTATGATTAAATAACTAAGTAAAGTTGTTTACTTGGTAGTATGTACATCAAATGTACGTCAAATCCTTTGTGTAAATGTGCCGCTTTAAGATGGAATGATTCCTCGGTTTCTTTTCATCTGGGCACCCATGCGCCGATTGTGATTGCCTTGTAAAGCCTCTTATACAGTTTCCTTTCTATTAACCAAGCCGTTTTTATCTTGCTTTTGACTTGCCTTCAAAAAAATTATAATTCGAATCAGTGATACATTTGAGATATTTTTTTCTCATCTCTAACATATCCGATAACATTTGTAAAGAACATGATGTAAATTAATTTTTACTATTGCAGCTTGTCATAATATAAAAATAATATATTCAAGACTTACTTTTTTCTCATCTCTAACATGTCCGATAACATTTGTAAAGAACATGATTCAGATTAATTTTCACTATTGCAGCTTGTCATAATATTGTAAGTCTCTTACCGTGCTTTGAGCCTTAACTTATCTGGCACGATTCCTAACGGGTAATTGGTGGTACCGGGAGTCAGGTGATTATTTTCCTTTTATTATGTGTCAGGGTGTAATGAACAGTGACCACACACACGTAAGTGAGAATAGAGATATAATGTATTTGTATTAATAGATAAAGAATCATACGCGGATCCGACGGCAACTCGCACCGAGTCCCGACGGCTAAGATACAGAGTTCGACACGACAGTTCAAACGGCAATGATTCAGAGTTCGACACGACAGTTCCGACGGCAACTTTACAGAGTCCGACACGACAGTTCCGACGGCAATGATTCAGAGTTCGACACGACAGTACTTATACGACAACGGCTAGGTTCTAACGACAACGGCTTGACTTGCCCGTCCGGCGACAAGTGCCGGCTCCGAAATTGCGAGCAGCGAAGCTCACCTGCTCCGCCCCTTCTCTAGGGCTCGCGATCGCTATTGTCGCGACGCTCTAGCGCCGCGACACGCATTCCTCAGATTCGCATACTTTCAGCGCCGATTTCGGCCGCTGCGCGTTCGGCAAATGCTGCCATCTTACAATATATTAGGTGTACAACTTAATTCAGTTCGTTTCTTTGCTTGAAAAACGCGTTGAAAACGGACCGAACTAAGTTGTATGTACACCTAATAGTAGAAATTATTATTCTATCACTTTACTTTTCACTATCATTGCCGCACTAATAACCGAACTTTCGTTTAACCTAACTTACGTCACTTACTGGCGATTTTCACTATTGCAGCTTGTCATAATATATTAGGTGTACAACTTAATTCGGTTCGTTTTTTTGCTTGAAAAACGCGTTGAAAACGGACCGAACTAAGTTGTACACCTAATAGAAATTATTCTATCACTTTACTTTTCACTATCGTTGCCGCACTAATAACCTAACTTTCGTTTAACCTAACTTATGTCATTTACTGACGATCGATTATCGATCACACTACGATCGATCACACTTCCAGAGCGTCGCTAGCGCGATCTGATGGCGAATGCCTCAACAGTAAAATCTGAGCGGTCGACGACGGAGAGGAAGACGACGTTTCTTAAATGATATTTTTCACATTTGGACTTTGCGTCGTAATAGCTCGATTTGTAGAGCATGTAGCCCAAAAATAAAAACACTTTTCTTATACAAATCGACCCCGCTCTATCGATTAAGACTACTTAGAAGTCGATCCGTTGAGCGGATATATGAGAACTCGAAATATTGAGTATTCTCAACTGACCGACTCGCGTAAAGATACACGGGAGCGTCTTGTTGTTACTTACGCGGACTTAGCACAAGACACTACCGTGTCTCTTGATTAGATTATAATCAAGATGTTAATTACTTATCTAATTAAAAATTATCCGATCTATACCGTGTTTGGTGTCATTTTAATCGCAAAAATCTCGTTAATTCATTACAATTACTTTCGGTCCGATAAAATGAGAAATGTAAAAATTTTATTTTCTATAGTAAGAAGAAATATGATACGAAAGACTGGAGAAAGAGGAAGGCTCGTGAACGAGACTTCGAAACTCTCTGTTGGCCATCTCGCTTGCTCCTTCCTCGTTCTCGCTCTAGCATCGAATATAGTCAAAACTAAAACTTTTATTTTAAAGTATATATTTGTAACGCAAAATTGTTAAAAAGTCTCTGCAATTATATATATATATATATATATATATATACAGGGTGTCCCTAAATTCACGCCCACGGAGTACAAGGCGTGATACTTTAGGCTAAAAGAAATAACTTTTTCCTTTAGCAAAATTGCGTGCGATAAGTAGTTTTTGAAGGAGAGCAGGTTGAAGTAAACCAATAGGCGTTCTAGTGTAAGTGGCGCTCAGGGCCGGCGCGCGCGCTTCGCTCACTTGTATCAAATTCTTGACTAGTATTTACAAGTAATGTTAAAACATTAATGCTTTGTTATAATTAGTTTACTATGAATTTATTTTTATCTTAGTTATGATTTTATTTTAATTATACATATAATTAGTTAGATTATACTTAAGACTCAAATAATAAGAATCAACTTGAATACTGAACCGTGATCTTTTTCCATATTGTATTCTTTAAAAAGTGAATAATTAACAAAATAAATATTGCTTTTATTTCTTACGTAATAAAAGATAAAAGAATGTTTGATTTCGTAGATCTATCTGAAAATAGAGACAAACGTAAATAGTAATGCATTAATGTTATGTTATGTTATGTTATGTTTGTTATGCATTAATGTTTTAACATTACTTGTAAATACTAGTCAAGAATTTGATACAAGTGAGCGAAGCGCGCGCGCCGGCCCTGAGCGCCACTTACACCAGAACGCCTATTGGTTTACTTCAACCTGCTCTCCTTCAAAAACTACTTATCGCACGCAATTTTGCTAAAGGAAAAAGTTATTTCTTTTAGCCTAAAGTATCACGCCTTGTACTCCGTGGGCGCGAATTTATACACAGGGTGGACCATTTTAATCCATCCAGTCGAATATTTCGAAAACCAAGCCCGGGAGAGAAAAATTTTTCAGACAAAAGTTGTTTGGTTTCAAGGGGACCATAAGATGGTACCATTGGTTTGACCTTGAAGAATTATTTAAAAGTCACATGAAAGTCACCTCAATTTTTTTAAATGGCATCCCCTATTTTTTATTGCATACTCTTGTAGCTTATCTCGAGACCTTTCCAAAACACTATAAATAAATGTTTTTTCGTTAAATATTTTCCGAGTTATAAGGCTTGAAATAATTTCTTAATTTTACATAAACTATAAAATATCTCGTAAAATATTCACTTTTCGATGACCTTACCTCAATACTTTTATGCACAGAATAATGAGAGGAATCAATTGGTGTAAAGAAAACACATAGTTGTTTTTAAGAAAATATATGTAATTGTTAATTACAAATTGCACATTTTTTCTTAAAAACAACTATGTTTTCTTTACACCAATTAATTTCTCTCATTATTCTGTGCATAAAAGTATTGAGGTAAGATCATCAAAAAGTGAATATTTTACGAGATATTTTATAGTTTATGTAAAATTAAGAAATTATTTCAAGCCTTATAACTCGGAAAATATTTAACGAAAAAACATTTATTTATAATGTTTTGGAAAGGTCTCGAGATAAGCTACAAGAATATGCAATAAAAAATAGGGGATGCCATTTAAAAAAATTGAGGTGACTTTCATGTGACTTTCAAATAATTCTTCAAGGTCAAACCAATGGTACCATCTTATGGTCCCCTTGAAACCAAACAACTTTTGTCTGAAAAATTTTTCTCTCCCGGGCTTGGTTTTCGAAATATTCGACTGGATGGATTAAAATGGTCCACCCTGTATATAACAAATTGGTATCACTAACCTTTTTCTCCATCCTTTCTTTAAAGAAAGTTTACGGCGACTGGAGTATGGATGTTTCGCATCACTCGTTTTCCCCATTTTTCTTTGGCAGAAATCAAACACTACAAAACTACTTTCCACTTTACACTAAAAACACACTACACAACACAACACAACACTACACTACACTACACTACACTACACTACATTGCACGTAGGAACACGGTTTGTCACACGGTTTCTCGCGTGATAATCTCTTGTTTTGCGCGACGGTGCTACACTTTATTACGCGCGCATATATAGCGATACACACAGTATCGTACAGAGGGAAGAAAAAATATCGGGATCCTAAAAAATTTCGAAAAATATAATTTTCTAGCAAACGCTTGAATAGTGTGCCTTATCTCTTTATCCTATAATGTGTAATAAACATGCACGAAATGGCAAAGATAATATTATTTTTATCAAATTATTTTATTAAATTATTTTATCAAATAAGCAGATTGCAACAGCTCCATCTATCACGATGTCTGTGAACTAATTTACTGCTCTGTATTATCTTTAGATCTCGCTTTCGCTTGCAAATAATTCTTCACAAATAATTCTTCAGTATTACACGCACATCTTTTTTATTAAGCCTCTAAAAAAAATTTTAAAGGTATATTTACATTCTTTCATGTTTTCTCTTTACGGGGCTGGTCTTATTTTATATGTGCAAGCTGTAAAACTTGTGTATTGGTCAAATATATTTACGACCTGCAGCTAGGAGTCGATAACAAAAAACTAATTTTTAAAATTTTTTCTTATTTTTAAGATAAAATCACCAGCCCCGTATTTGTTACTTTGTGTACTTTAATCGTGGAGAAGCATTTGTCATTTTACTTAACTAATAAAAAGTTACGCGTGAAATACGAAAGTATCATTTCGGTCGGTAAAGAAAATGCTTCCAGCATCCCCTTAATAAATGTTGAAAACTTCTTTTGTTTAGTCTGCTTCTGATCTTTAATTGTATTTCTCCCACCTTTTTAGTTTGTATTTATTCGTTTTACGAGATATTCTATTTATCTGTATATGTTTGTGTACAACTTCTGCTTACAAGCAGAATTTATTTTGAACTCGAGAAGTGTTTATATATTATTGACAGATCTTCAGCATGCTATGTACATGTATAAGTTTTTGGTCAAAATACGGAAATTACATCTGACAATAGGGCAATTTATTTTCGTGATAGACTTCAACGAACAATCGCTGTTTGCGATATTTTATTTGGAAAATGCCAGCTTTTTCAATACAAAAAATATAAGTATGGTACAAAAATTGACAGCGAAAAAAAGTCAACTTTATTGAAATACATTTTCTATAGCTAAACTATTTTGGAGAAACTTGTTAATTGCTAAAGTATTTGAGATGGCTGTGAATAATAAGAGAAGAAAGCGAGGTGTAGGCAGTGTCCGGCAATCCATATGGGTTTAACTTCGATAATTTTTTAACTATGAAGTACCCTTCCAATCGTTTTGAAAATTAAATATGTTTTACAAGATAAATTGAAGATTTTTCTAGTAAAAAATGGTAGTAGTGTCTCATAAACAAATTATTTAAAATAATTCGAAAAAATTTAAAAAATTTTTTTAGTCGGCTTCTTTTTAAAAAAAAATTTCAAAATTTTTGTCAAATTCTTCACCACACCATTCAATCTCATAACATATATTTTTTTCATCAAAATCGGTTTATCCATTAATGAGAAAATTAAATTTTTTAATTTTTAATCTTACCCCCATAACTCTGATACAAAGTGTTTTTCGAATATAATATTTGGTGGTTTTCACTCTTACATCACTACTAACTTACGGTAATAATATAAATAAAATTAGTGCGGGGGCAGAGCACACATGCTTATCCTGCTATGCCTTTTGAACAATTCTTTATCTAATTAAATATAAAATCTATTGAGACCAGTAACTTATATTTGTTTAATGTTATGTAATATCATTTTAAGGTTTACATGTTAATAATGTGCTTACATATTAATAATGTTAATATTTTCAAAACAAGAATATGTTTTTGGTTAGGGTAGACCGAGGCGAATCGGATCACAAGGCGAATCGGATCAAAGTAAGAATTGAGATCGTATTTGTTACATTCATCAATATATCTAACCATTCGGCTCGGTCAATCCCAGATTGTGAATTTTATACTTCAAAACTGCAATGTTAAAAATACGTAAAACAATATTACGAAACGTATTTGTAAATTTACAGTCTCTAAATTTTGTATTTTATGTTAAAATTCATTTAAATAAAGTATAGGTAAGTATTATAGTACATAAACGTTTCTGTACAAGTCTTTATCTACTTCTGTAATATTTTAACTTAGAATAATACAAATAAAAGAAATATTATTACATTAACGTTTTGTAAATTTACATATGCGATTTTAATTACTGTACAAGAAAATAAATTTACTTACAAGCAGGAATTTTACTACGAGTAAATAAATTTACACATATAATAGTAGGTCTCAAATTACTCATTCTAATAGTTGTAATTTTACATGAAAATTTTTTACAGTGTTAGTGAGACGACTCAGGATGTTATTACATTCCTAGGCGTTGTCGCAAAGTGAACTCGAAACGAAGTGCGACGACTCAGGATATACGCGCCCCTAAGCGTTGTCGTCGACACACACAACTCGATTGTGAACCGACTCAGTGTTGCACCCTAGGCGTGTCGTGAAGTGCGATTGGAACAATGTCAAACATTCATACACTTGATGTATTCAGTTAAACAAAATAAAAAATATTGTGATACAAACCACAGTGCGGATAAGAAGTTATTCACGTTGACACGAACAATTACCGAACACAGAAAGAACTTATGTTACAACATGAATTTGACTGGGATAATGTTGAAATTTTAGGAGTGATTTTTATCCAAACGGAAATGGCTTATATTAATTATGGTAATGGCCTATATTAAATTACAAAAGACTAGTACAATCTACAGACAGGCACTTAATTTTTACATTATAGCTCCATTTATAAAAAATTGTAAACCTTACTCATAGCATTTAATTTTATATCATATTTATTCCTGTTTATTTTTAATTTTATTTTTATTATTTATTTATTTATTTATTTATTCATTTATTTATTAATTTATTATTTATTTATTTATTTTTATTTTATTATTTTATTTTTACTTTTACTTTTATATTTTTATCCTTTGACATAATTTGTTGAATTTTCTGTTGTATTAAGAAATCTACAGAATGTATATGAACAAAGATTTATTTAAAATTTAAGATATATTTATACTCTTGACACCTTTCTGTTTTTGCGAATATGATTTATGGTTTTTTTAATATTTTATAAACTTATTATACTTTTATTGGTTGTTCTCTCTAATGTCTTTTCGTTTCACTTGAACTTGTCAAGGATAGACATAATTATAATTGTATTTAATTTATAATGTATCTTATATTACCGGATGTGTTAAAATTAAAATTTGATTTGTTCACTTGTTCTTTTTGGTGAGTTAAGGGTCCAGTCTCATTCGTTGGGTCAAAAAAATCGAAATTTTTTTTTTGCGGATTTCGATAGCTATTACTGTCTAAAATGTTGTGCTAAAAGGGCAAATCGATATTCGTTACGATTCAAAACTTACAAGTCATTGAGTCGACCCGTGCGGAAGCACGCATCGAGCGTCTCCCAAGGGTAGCGCCGGCTAATATCCCACTACATTCGTCGACTATTCGGTCGATATCGTGTTTTTCTATGAAGAAGAAGAAGAAAGAAGAAGAAGAATTTTGAAGAAGCCGAAGGACTGCTGTATGGGCCTGGAATAGATGATTAGCTGTAAGTATCCCGATTTTAATATTTACATCGAGAAAACCAAACTGAAAACTTTAAACGCGTTTTTCTCGAAACCACTTTTTTCGTCCTTCCGGAAGTGATAACTCAGCGAATTTTTAATGAATCTTAATGTTTTTTTTTTTTAAATACGCGTAATTGTTTTCTCCATGGAATAGACTACAATCATGTCGATATATAGCATACTTTTTTTTTAATCGCGAAAAAAGTAACGAAAAAAATAGGTAAAAATGAAAAAAAAATTTTGAACTGCCGCCATTTTGTAAATTTTTAACCGAATTAGTTTATTCTAGTCTATTCCTCAATGACAATCCTACTGAACAAGAAACGCATGACATTTTTTGTTTCAGATGAATTTTACGACCAGGGGAATTTCCGGAACGAGACACCGTTTTGCGCGCAGTGGTGTACGTCGTCTCGTGTCACGCCGCCGGAAATTGATTAAATAAGCTAAAATTTTTTTACAAACTTATTCAAAGTATTATAAATACATGTGAAAAAGGTTCAAGTTGATATGTTCTTTACTTTCCCTACAAAAAATTCATGAAAAATGCCTGTTTTTTGACCCAACGAATGAGACTGGACCCTTAAACTATTCTTCTATTACTTAGAATTATTTCCCATTTTTTTATGAAACGATAATTTTTACAGTTTATGGTCTACCAATTCACGGACATTTGTGTGGCTTGTTGATCAGGAGACGCGGTAGCGTCTCCGGCCATGTTCAAAAATAGAAACTACAAGTAGACGCTACAAGTCTCTTATCCCGCACCCTTAAAGTCGACTTTTTGGGGGTGTAGAACTATTAAAATATAAAAAATTTTGAAATGCCTGTAGCATATTCCGAAAGGTGGTATCGCCACGAGTAAGTTAAGCCAAAAAAGAAAAAAATCGGTCAAGCCGTTCTGGACATATAAACGGTCAAAAAGTGATGTTTTTCACGAAAAATGAAGTAACGTCTTCTTCTTCTTCTTCTCTGTCCGCAATCATATGTACTTCTCTTCTCTCTTACCTTTCACTCACACCTCCCCCAACTTCCACTCACCCACTCCCCCCTCCCCCCCTTTCTCCCCTCCCTTCCCCTCCCCCCTCTCCCCTCCCCTTCTCAATTTTTTCGTCTTTTTCGCTCTATTTCGCACTTTTTCATCATCTTTCACCCCCTCTCACTCTCTCACACCCTTTCTGGTGTATTTACCATTTATTAAAAATTTTCAAAAACCACCCCTTAGACGTGAAATTTAATTTAATCTAGCTTGTGCTAGACGTCCAATTAGAAAAATTATTTTTTCATATGTACTTCTCTTCTCTCTTACCTTTCACTAACACCTCTCCCAACTTCCACTCACCCACTCCCCTCCCCTCCCCTTTCTCCCCTCCCTTCCCCTCCCCCCTCTCCCCTCCCCTTCTCAATTTTTTCGTCTTTTTCGCTCTATTTCGCACTTTTTCATCATCTTTCACCCCCTCTCACTCTCTCACACCCTTTCTGGTGTATTTACCATTTATTAAAAATTTTCAAAAACCACCCTTTAGACGTGAAATTTAATTTAATCTAGCTTGTGCTAGACGTCCAATTAGAAAAATTATTTTTGGATTTATTGCGTGCCCAAACAAAAATACGATAGTTGCAATAGCGCTGAAATCGGGCTTGCTTTAGGCGCCCAATTAAAGAAATTTGGAGTGCTCTGCTTATAAAAGATATCCCAGAGACGATTAATTTGTGTATTAGTTATATATTTAAAAATATTTTATACCAGATGTAGTTTACACCAGACGTAATGATCGTGTTAAAATCGGAGAGACGAATAAAATATATGGTTGCGTGCTCACAAGAATAGCTGATGGAGGAGCTCATTCTTTATTTTCAATATTATTGTATTTTTGACATACAAACGGTTAAACATCTCGGAGAAATAAAGACAGTTAGCGAGTGACTGTGTCAGTGTCAAAATTAAAACGGAATAAAAATCTATTTGAAATTAGGTCATCACTTCAACGATAAAAATAATATAAGTATAAGTATATAACTACGTACAACTATATAATGTAAAAATAATTATTTGAATATATTGATGAAAGAATATTAGCATTTTAATAAATTATGTTATTTATTGAAATTTTATAACTTAATCGATATATTGTGTTACATACGTTACATGTAATTTCAGTTTTACTAATTCAAACTATTAATGATACATTAGTGGTTCTAGTAATCATTTCGTGCATCGACTTTACTAAAAATTGACTCTATTGATAAACTACGTAAATTACACGCGGAATAATAATAGGGAAATACTGTAACTAAAATACAGAAATGTAACAGAAGCGTATATAAAAAGAAGTATATGGAGATTTTCGCACACAAGTGTCTTACAAGAACCCGTAAATTAACCCCATAAGAAATGTTAATTAAAGAAATGTTAACGACATAGGTCCCATACTTTTGCGATGTACATCGACATGACAGATCGATTTTTTTAAGTTAAACATTGATCAATAATTTTAATATTATATATTTTGAAAGCAATAAATTAGTGAAACATTTTAGGACCAGAATGACCACAGCAATCAATCGCGTTCATGTACTTTACTCTCTTGTAGGCAAGCTAGCACCACCACGTTCGGATCGATTTTTTTAAGTCAAATGTTGAGCAATAAATTTAATATTATATATTTCGAGAGCAATAAATTAGGGAAACATTTTAGGACTAGAATGATAACAGCAATTAATTGCATTCATGCACTTTACTCTTGTAGGCAAGCTAGCACCACCACGTTCGGATCGATTTTTTTAAGTCAAATGTTGAGCAATAAATTTAATATTATATACTTCGAGAGCAATAAATTAGGGAAACATTTTAGGACTAGAATGATAACAGCAATTAATTGCATTCATGCACTTTACTCTTGTAGGCAAGCTAGCACCGCCATGTTTGGATCGATTTTTTTAAGTTAAACATTGAGCAATAAATTTAATATTATATATTTTGAGAGCAATAAATTAGGGAAACATTTTAGGACTAGAATGATAACAGCAATTGATTGCATTTATATACTTTACTGTTGTTAGCGAGTTAGGATAGCCGTAAGTTCGGATCAATTTTTGTTAAACATCGAGCAATAAATATTGACATTGTTTATTTTCGGAGCATTTAGTACAAGAGATAATTTTATAAGTCAATGTGATTAACTACTTATTTTTTATAATGCCACTTTTATATGTTCACGGTTTTATGTTGGTATATTTTTAAAAATTAAATATTTTTGAAATCTGTGAGCACACAATTAGCACAAATACACACACACACACACACACACACACACACACAGTACAGTATCTTTGAGCAATTAATTAGCAATAAATTTTAGTGTATTTGTTTTTTTTTAATTTACCTTTTATTTTTAGTGTTTTTCGTTAGGGGGGGGTGCTAGCTTAATGGCAAGTCAGCACCCCCATTTTTAATGCCATTTTCTTGCTAATCGGTAAAAGCCATAAAATCGCGCTTAGGGCAATAAATTAGCAATAAATTAGCACTTAATTATGCATTATATTCGAACCCGATTTTTCATGGTGGGGGTGCCAGGTTAATATGGGTTGTCCAATGATATATCTCATTTCCTAAAACATAGATCATGGAATTTTACCAAATAGATCTTTACCTTAATATGATCAAATATGTTCAAGCTGTGTCTACAATAAATACATATTTCGATAACATCCCGTAATAAAACATCTCTTAAAAAATTACCTTTTTAAAAAAAGGTAAAAAAAAGGTGCTAAGTCCGCGTCAAAAAGTATCTTTGCAAAATAGTATAATATTATTTAAAAAACTATTAAAAAACCTATTTAAACCTAGTTAAAAAAACTATAAGTTATTTTAATTATACATTTTACAAAAATAACGATATCAACAAATTGTGCTAGGTAAAAATAAAAGTTTTTAAAAATATTTTAAAATAAAAAATGTTACAAAATAAAAAAATTTAATTGAAAATAATAAAACAATATTATTGTTTAATATACATATAAATATATACATACATATATGGTGGCTAATAACCTATCTTTCGATTATCGACGTCACTTACTGTCGATCGACTATCGATCACACGACGTGACTGAAAACGTGTCCATTAAACAACGTCATGTAGTACATTTCTTCGTCCCTCACCGCAGTCCCTCTTGCCGGCACTTCCAGAGCATCACTAGCGCGATCTTATGTCAAATGCCTCAAACGGAGGTTTTTACGGTCGACGACGACGACGACGTTTCTTAATTAATATTTAGCACATTTTGGACTTTGTGTCATAATAGCACGAAATATAGAGCATGTAGCTCAAAAATAAAAACACTTTTATTATATAATTCATCCCCGCTCTATCGATTAAGATTACTTAGAACTCAATCCGTGGAGCGGATATATGAAAACTAGAAATATTGAGTGCTCTCAACTGACCGTTTCGCGTAAAGAGACAGGAGCGTCTTGTTGCTTGCGCGGACTTAGCAGAAGACACTACCGTGTCTCTTGATTTCGTGCCGTCAAATTCTAAGTGCTGTTTGATCGCCATCTCATCATATTTATATCCGAGATTGGAAAGAAATCTCTATATTAAGAGCTTCTACCATACGATCAAATGATTAATTCGAATGTGCATTGCTCACAATTGGACTAATTGAAAGCAGAAATCGAACAGAAATATCCGAAATAAATCAAATTAACAAGAATAGAAATTCTTTACAATAAAGGATTGCTTTATTACTGTCGCAATATATATCTATCACTAACTTATCATTAATTTTTTTATAAAAAAATATTTCTTTTTCTTCTTCTTTTTCTTAGTTTAGGGCTTTGCCCTGTTATATTCCACCACTTATGTCTCTTCGAGGCCACAATGGTGTTACAAAAAAATACGTTACAAAAAAATACGTATTTATAAATGTAATCTAACAGATGCAATATGTTTTTTTTCAACAACTTAATTAATTTCAAAATTCGTTACTTAAGAAATAAAAACTTTATTTGATTCAACATTGTCTCCAAAAAATAAAAAAATTTTCCATTTATAAATGGTTCACATTGGTGATTTTAAAACGACTTGTATATAAAAGTTAGCCATTGCATGTAATAAGAGACTTGTAGCGTCTACTTGTATTTTTGAAGGATATTGATTATGCCTAGCACAATGTTGTCATGTATACAGTCTGTGCTTTTAATTTTTGATTGTGTTAGTGTTCTTGATTTGAAAAGTGATATATTTAAATCATTTAATTATTTTTTTCGTTCAAGTGAGTTTGATATCAAATAATTGCATATATGTACATATGTCCAATGACATATCTTATTGTCACTAGTTGTCATGTATACAGTGTGTCCCAAAGTTCGACAACTCTTAAATATTTAAAAAAATATGCATTTTTGCGAAAAATGTTTCAGACAAAAGTTGCAGGGTGTAAAGTGACGCATTTAGTGATGTTCATAATTTGACCTTGGGTTGCATCATAAAAGCCAGATCAAAATCAAGTCGATTTTTTTAAATGGAACACCTTATTTTTGTTTCCAGAATTTAATAGCTGGTGTCAGAAGCTTTTAAAAGCACTATAATTTATTTTATATCTTATATTTAGAGATTGCTAAACTTTTTGGACACACTGTATATTGAGAAAAAAAGTAGTTGAATGAAAAAATATACATTGATTCAACGAAATATTTTATTACGGGTTTATTGCAAACACAGCTTAGTATGCATTTAAATGCATTTAATCATATTAAATTAAATATCAATGTGAAAATTTCATATGTATTTTAAGAAATAAAAAGAAACATTTTATTTTATATACATAAACTATTGTAAATGTGTCTTAATTGATGTAAAGGAAACATAGTTGTTTTCAAGAAAAAGTATGAATTTGCATCTAGATATTTTTTTTAAACATTGATTCTTCATCATTTTGTGCATAAAACTATTGACGTAATATTATCAATAAATGAAACAATTGAAAAATTTAAGGTGGTTTTCTTTATAATTATTTACATCGAATGTTGCGAGGAATAGATATGTTTAAAAAAATTTAGAATGTATCCATTTAGAAAAATTAGATTGACCTTTAAATTTTTGACCCTAATATTTTTACATAGATTTCTTGCTATCGGCTTTAGTTGATAAAGAGGATCTATTTATATATAGAATTTATAGATAACAGAGCAAGTATTCTTAGGAGACATATTGCATGTACTGATTATTTTAGCGTTGCAGAAAATTTTATATAAATTTTTCTGCAACGCCAGTTTAATGTAATTAATTAACTTTTGTTTGTTTTATTAACTATTTATACAACTGTTTTATTTTACAGATTAAAAAAGGATAATCAGCAGCTTAGGCGCTGTATAAAAGCTGCCATAGCAAAGCGCTGAATTAAAATATCGGCTGCTGAATAGCGCTGAATTCTGGCTGCCCTAGGCGCCTAATTAGAAAAATTTGGTTTGTAATACTTGCATTACTACAAGGTTGCCTCAAGTGCTGTATATTTATAAATAAAACTGTTCCAAGCATCAATTGAAAATGGATCAATGTCACAAGTTTTATTACGGCAATACGGAAAGAGACATTTTGGCTTCCAAAGAATGGTTGACGAAACAATAATAGATAGTTTCCATGCGCTACTCGAAAGAAATTCTGATTATGCACCTCAACCTGTATGGCTGACAATATTTCCCGAGCAGATTGTTCCACTCGATAATTCAAAGAAGAAGCATTTGCAAATACTACACAGTGATTTCGGTGGCGGACATTGGATTACTTGCCATTATGACGCAAAGTCTGTTATTATATATGATTCTCATGAAGGCAGTCGTAATGCAAATATACAACATTTGAATGAAAAAATTCGAATTTTTGTGGAGAGATTATTTCCCTTTTATGACTTTCAAAACAATTCGATAGTTTTTCCTAAAGTTCAGTCGCAAGGCGACAGTTATAATTGTGGTCCTATGGCAATTGCGATTGCTACATCGATTCTGTTCGGCATAAATCCTTGCATCGTGACGTATGATCGATCTTTGCTAAGACCTCATTTAGCCGCAATGTTTGCAAGACAAACAATAACTCATTTTCCATACCTCTCTAATACAACTGCTCCATTAACGCTATTGCCTTTGGAGACATTGAAAAGACGAGAGGCGGATGCACTAAGAAAAAGACTTGTACGTAGCAAAGAAACTGAAGAACAGCGTTCGAAACGACTCGAAAAAGATACTATTTCTCACAAACAAAAATATGTTATGAATCGTGAAACAAAATGTCAGAAAGATGCGTGATCTGTACAAAAAAAATCCTGAAACAAAATGTCAGAAGACGCGTGATCTGTACAAAAAAAATCCTGAAACAAAATGTCAGAAAACGCGTGATCTGTACAAAAAAAATCCTGAGACAAAATGTCAGAAGATGCGTGATCTGTACAAAAAAAATCCTGAGACAAAATGTCAGAAGATGCGTGATCTGTACAAAAAAAATCCTGAAGGTCTGCGTAAAAGAAGGCATCAAATTGATGAATATCAAAAAGATTTAGAAAATAAACGGTACTTCAAAAGAAAAAATTATTTGAAAAATGCTGCCAGTGAAAGCGACCGCCAACGAAAATTCAGACAAAAACATCCCGACTCAAAAAAATTGTATAACAAAAAGTGCAACGCAAAACGTGACGAAAATCCATCATACAAAAATCGAAGATATTCAAGAGATTGAAGAAAAAATTCAATACTATTCGATCTTGGCAAAAGTGTTTTAACTTTCCAAAGTGCTCAGAGTTATATATTCGACAGATATCGAAAAAAATTAATAAACCGACCATGTGTGCTCGATTGGAAGCTGAACAGATATTCAAGTTGTGTATGATAGCAAAAACATCGTACGTTAGTGCAGCAAGAAAAGTGTTTTTGTATTTGAAAAATGTTGCTAAAGCTGCGTTATTGCGATTCAGTGAGTGTAAGATTTTGAAATGTCCGAAAAGCGATCGAATTAGAGCTCTTTGCGGCTCATCCAAACATACTTCGTCTACCGAAGCGTATTTTTATGAAACTGCTTACGAGCAAAGAAAAAAGTTTGAGCAACCACTTATAACGGCACAATCCTCTCCTCACGCAGTGATTAATGTTTTGCCATTAATAGATAACAATAGTAAAAAATTAAAAATATGGTACTGTGATAAGAATAAATGCCGCATAAGTGATGTTTCTGTGGAAAAGTTTGTACAATTTTTGGAACAGTTTGAAAGAAGTACTTTGAAGAATATAATGAATGATAAATTTATGGCACAGCTCAAAAATTGTTCCGTTTCACATACGAGTAGCAAATTAGGACATCCTCCGGAATGCTATGCAAATTTAAATCTTTGCAAGTCATACGTTGCGACGATAAACACTTTATCACCTCATTTTCCTCTCGTGAGGAATATTCGAAGAAATGTCTACAAATTGATAGACAATTATAAAAAGTTTCGTCATTTGTTTTCAGCTTTAAAATTTCTCAATATGAATAAATTGCTTGAAATTTCCAATGATATAAAAAATAAAATAAGATTTTATCAAAAATTTAACTGATGTCAGTTTGATCGAGGAAAAATTTTCTTGCAAAATTACGAAGCGTTTAAAGTTATGAAAAAGCGATTGTTGGATACACCACGTTTACCTTGTATCTCTTGCGAAAAACTATGTATGAGTAGTGACGTTTCTGAACTCAAAAAACTTAGAAAACAAGTAGAGGGACCATTTTGGAAAAATCTGATGACTTACGTAACAGAACACAATAGCAATACTGGATTTATTTGTAAGCTTTGTTTGGAGAAATTTCGGAAAGGTACGTGGCCTTCTACTTGCGTTTGAATAATCTTGCCGTAAAACCATTACCAGATGTTTTGTCGGATTTCAATGATTACGAAAAATGTTAATCAAGAGAATGAGCAGTTTCCAAGTAGTGCAAATGATGAGCGCTTTTCAAACAAACATATGCCGCACAGAAAAATGATCCGCAAAGTACGTGGTAGAACATTTCATTTGCCTCTGCCTTTACAAGAAACATTAGATAAGGTATGTCCTCCGGAAGAACCTATAAATTTGAATCACGAGTTGCACATCCTCGTTCGAGGTATACCCAAAAGTCAAAAATTGTTTGGGAAAATTTAGTGGATATTAATAAAGTGTATAAGGCTTTACAATGGTTGAAAGATAATAATCCTCACTATTCGGAAATTCGTCTTCCAGCGTCGTCTGATGATTTATTAAATGATAAGTTGCAAGAAACAGAATATCAGATCATCAATGATGAAAGCGATGACGACAATAATGAAAATAGATGAGGTGATTGAGGACACTGTACAGTACAATAAAGATGATGATAATATAATATCAATCAAACAATTAATGTGTTTCAGGAAAACGTAAGGCTTTCTTGACGTCACCAAAAAGATTCGGATATTAATGATCAGTACTAATATATCCAATGCACGTGAAAGGATCGTATGAATCTGCGTCAAACTTTACAACAAATGTTGAAAATCGAAAGATGTTTCAGTGGATAATCGTTAATATATTTGGACGTCATGTGTTTTCCCGATTTATATCGAGGTGTCAATGGACAACGAGAAAGTAGAAATGTTGCACTTGCCGGATTATTTGATTCATCAGAACACGATTGATGAATGTCGAAACACGAGTAGCAATTGAATCTACTGCAGTATCTATTCTTCCTTCTCAATAGTGGTAAAACACAACACCATTAATTTGAAAAACGGTATCTATTATACGATGATGGTTGCTAACTTACGAGAAATACACATAACTGGTAGATACTTGAAGGAATTTAAAAGAATGAACGAATTCAGTCAAATTTAACAAGTATTTTCTAGCAAAGTGAAATACGAAAGTTCAGTTTTGGCGACGTATCCAATAATGTAAAGCCATGACTCTCTGCATTACGGCCCGGCGACATGGTTTTGACTTTAGTGAATGGAAATGGTCGATTTGGGTGAATTTTTGAACTATGAATCCCACGGTAAAAGGATTTGTGCATCAGTGAACTAATCGCATACGATCCTGTAAGCACGTCTAGTTCATGTCGCAAATTCAAAGCCATAGAGATTGATTTTATTTGTTCAGCGATAAACCCAATAGGAGAGGAAGGTTAATCACTACTTCACAGCGACTAGAATATCAAACTAGAGGTATCCAACACATGCATTGCATGTGGTCAAGGAATGCTCCTAATGCTAGGAGAAAATCGCCGGATGAAGAAGTAGTTACGTTCGTCGAAAATACGTTACGTGAAATTCAAGATGAAAATTGTTCGCCAACGTTGTACGAAACGGTTATAAGTGATCAAGATAAACATAAATTCGTATTGCATGCGTACAAAAACAAAACAAATATTTACAAAAAGAAAGTGTTTGTTTCATTTTCCTCGGCCAGTTACTAATTTCGTTTTAAGAGACGTCGTCACTAAATAGTGGGTAGAAAATTTACATAATGAGCAGATTGTACGATCTTCCTCGCAAAAAGTCGGAAAAGATTTATCAATGATTATAATCCAGCTATCAAATTAATTGGCTTGAGGAAGGAAATATGTGGACACTTTATTGGAGAAAACTCAGAGTTTTTAAACTCATATTTAACAAAATACGACAAGTCAGAAAATGCAATATAGACTTTGCAATGATAGATTCAATAAATACTTGGCGTAAAACTGGCAGAATTTTGCAGTCATTGAATAACAGAGAATGCAGGGTGCATTAGAAGCTGCGGATACATTAGAGTCCCTTGTATGGTACGGATAGTGATACCTTGATAAATGGATTGATGTTAATGGTGAGAAATAGAAAAGTTAAAACGTTCAAGGAAGTGAAGCTCTTGTGAAAATTCTACGATATCTGTATGTGTGGCGCCATCGATGACTACTACCCAAACAGACTTCAAGGAATTTAGAATCATTAAATTTGTATGAATTTTGATTCTGGGAAATTACAGAAACGGATGCCAAAAGTGAGGAAGTCAGAATATTACAGCGAACAGGTATCAGGTTTGTTGCAAAAACGAAAAAGTGTTATTTAATTGTTATCGATTTAATGTAAAACTTCAGACCAAAAGTACTTCTACTCTCGCTACTTCTTCTATTCCAAACCATGGAGAAGATTTGAGTGAACTCAAAATTACATAGGAGACTTACCAGATGCCTTTAAAAATTAAGAGAGTCTGCTTTAACAAAAGGTAATGAAATATCATGAAAACTGAAGAAAGAAATACAAAAGCTTTGAAAAATGTTGCTGAATTAATAGAGAAGCGTGAAAATGATCTGAAAACAACTGACGTAGATGGGACGATGAACTGGATTGCCATCCGGTAAATGACGGCGCAATGAAAGATTTGGAAGATTTTGGCAAGGTGACATGCCGATTGAACTTACCGCAAATGATATCTTGATTGAACGAAGGCCAAGAGTGTCTTCGACAGATGTCAGTTTACAAAAATAAAAATCAGATTCTGCGATTGTACGTAAGTGGCGAGGGTGGTACAGGAAAAGTTTTCTGTGAAACGATCAAGCGCAGAATAAATTTGAAAAAGCGACTGCGATATCTGCTCCCCACGGGTATCGCAGCATTCAATATCGGTAAGCGACAATTCTTAGATATTTCAGTTACCTATCACTGTGAATTTACATGATACGTGAACTTGTCAGACGCTTGGGATTGAAAGTTTGAGACAAATTGAAGAAGAGAATGTCGATCTATTTATAATTGATAAGTATCCATGATTTCGAAGACGTGACACTTATGTTTATCAATCTACGATTGATCTTTGATACGACAGATGGATGATGGTTTTCTTTGGCGAGAAAACACATTCTCTCTTGTTTGGGAACTGTTGCAGCTTCCTCTGTAAAGGACAACCTCCGTTCGTTAAAATGTCTCGATCAGAGAGGTTTCAAAAGTATTTATAGGTACCTGCGGTGGACCTGACTTGTGGAGAATTGTTCAATTACGACGAACTCTTGATCAATATAGCCGTGGAATGTGACGACACATATACTTGATATACTTTCTACAATACGAATAGGTCCAACTTTAACAGTTCTGACATCAATATTCTTGGTCGAAAATAAATTTCAAAGAAAGGTAATTTGCGACGAAAGATTGAATGAACTTTGCATTTATATGAATCTGTATAGGAATTGATACGATATGTTTATTACCACATGTTATTATTTGTGCAAGGTTTTGAACACGGCAATGCTCAGTAGAGTCGACGGCGATGAAATTCTACTGATAGCGGAAGATGATGTCGACTGTTGTGCTCCAGCAATGAAAAAGTGCAAAAACATTGGAGAGAAGATAATGATAAAATTTCAGAAACAGCTGGCATTGAAAAGTAGCGATTGAAGTGGCGTTAAAAGTGATGATTCGAGCCGAAACATTGACGTAACTGGGACTTATCCAATGGAGATAGGCAATGTAGTTGCAGTTGTCGTGCTGGTATTAAATCGTGTTGATTCCATCCAAGTGGATTTTCGGATAACAAAATTTACAACTAACAAAAGTAGATATTAAATTCTTCACAAAATAGTTTGTACATCAGTAATTTCACGTGTCCCTCCAGTTATGGAATAACTATACACAAAGTCAAGGAATTGCATTCTGTAAAGAATGCAATGATGGATCTGGGAACGACTGTATTCAGTGATGGGCAAGCCTACGTAGGTTTGTCAAGAGTGAGTACGTTGGAGGGGCCCACCACATTTGATAAACACAATCCAGCATCAGTTAAATCACACTCAGGAGCCATTGCAGGGAATATAATCGATGATCTTTGGTCGTCTCAATACCTACAAAATTGATTCGTCTGAGAGAAAAAGACTGTAAAAGTTCACGATCGTCGATGGGCCATACCTAATTATATTGATAATGTGCAGAAGTATGGTTTGAGGAACCAGAAAGTGTAATTATGTGGAAAATATACGGCCTTCATAATGACGATAATAACCGTGTTACGCAATTGTAATGTGCAGTGTGCGTTTTCATTGCGTGCGTATCAGGCGACAAATACGAAGAGATAAAGCATCCAATCCCAATTCCGTGACTGATGCTATCTGCGCGTATGCTAAATATGCAACGTACAAGCAGTTAGAAGATCTGTCAGAGAACGCTTCAAAAGAACGAACACAACAAGATGCTTCGGAATTTTCACGGCTCTAATGTCGACCTGTTACAGAAATAAATGATGTATTGGAACTTGAATTGCAGCACATGTTTGCTCGAATGCCAAATGTATATAATTACACATTAACTACGCTGGAAAAGTTGTTGCTAATATTACCTATACAGTCGACATTAAAAAGAAAAAGGTGTCACATACAAACTTGCAGTTGATTCGGAATTTTCAAAATGGGAGACGATAAATGGCAATTTAGCCAACGAATGTAAGGTGCCGTTCTGAAAAGAAAACCGTAATTGAATCGACTTTATCCATAATATACAATTAAATTTATACTTTTTGTGAACGATGTTTCGAGAAAAATTATCAGCAATAACATCAACGCCATTATAACTGAGTAATATTACGATTAATAAAAATTCACCTGAGTAATAAGCGCTATATTTCACGAAGGCGAAATGAATCGTGGTCACTATACGTGTATATTGAGAGCAGACAAAAATCCGGAATGGAAAAACATTGCTCTAATGATATGGAAGTTATCAAGAAAAATGGCCCAAAAAGGGCACGAGGGGCGTACATATTGATCTTGGAGCAGATTAAGTAAGAAAAATAACTTTTACAATTAATGACACTTTCTTAGAATGTGACGAAATTCTTTTTTTACAGCGTATTACTTATGAACTTTAATAAATTACTGAAATTGATCTTTTGATCGAAATGGAACGATATAACAATTAATTGCGTGCTTTGGCTGTACGAAGGCTACCGTAAGCTATGAAATAAAATATTGGCTGCTCTGTTTATTAAAGGGGCTGCCAAAATGACGCCATTAAAACATTGAGTCTGTGTAAAGTTCTGGATTTATGTCCTGAGACATCAATAAAAACAATTTTTTTGAATCTGTGCGTGTTCAAACAATAATTCGATAGCTGCAATGGCTGAAATTGAAACTTGCTTTGGGCGCCCACTTAAAAATTTGAAGTGCTAGCATATAAAAATATCCCAGAGATGATCAATTCGTTTATTAGTTATTTATTTAAAAATATTTTTAAGATGTAGTTTGCACCAGACGTAATAGTCGTGTTCAGGAGACGAATAAAAATATAATGGTTGCGTTCTCACGAGAATGGGCGATGGAGGGGGCATTCTTTATTTTCAATATTATTATGGGAAACTTACCTAATACTTTTATGCACAAAATAATAAGACAAAACTATTGGTGCAAAGAATATAGCTATCCTTAAAGAAAAATACGCATTGCATATTGCAAATAACATAACATTTTTAAACTTTGCATTTTGCAATTGATTCATATATCTGCACTCTAAAAAGTAGGTGATATCCCAAAAATCATAAATGAAAAGGTTTAAATTCCATGTTCAAAAATAGACCCTCAAGAATTTGAATTTTTACAAAAATTTAAATAATTATTTAATAATATATTACCATAAAAAGTAAGTGACACATTATATTAAATGATTATCTAATAATATATCACCATAAAAAGTAACTGATATATTATACTATACAAGATGCCAGTTCAAAGTAAACATACATAAAGTGTATATTATCTAAATAAATTAATAAAATAAAATAACATAATAAATTTAATAATATATTACCACGAAAAATAACTGATACCATAAAAAGTAAGTGACACATTATATTAAATGATTATCTAATAATATATCACCATAAAAAAAGTAACTGATATATTATACTATACAAGATGCCAGTTCAAAGTAAACATACATAAAGTGTATATTATCTAAATAAATTAATAAAATAAATAATATAATAAATTTAATAATATATTACCACGAAAAAAAATAACTGATATGTTATTCAAAGGTGCAAATTCAAAATGAACATACATACATAAAAGGTGTATATAAGTAAAATTGATTAAATTTGACTCTAACAAAGGAGAACACCAGGATTTGTCCCTCCGATTTGGCTGAATTTTATATATGTTATAGTTCAGCCCTCCCACTAAATCGTGGTAAAGGATACGATGCACCTCTCAAGCATTCGCGAGAAAAACGCGTTCAGAGATTCAAAGATTTCTATGTTGGTAATGTACCGAACGGTAAGTGTAGTTCGTCAAGCAGCGGCGTGGTGTAGTGAGTAAGGCGTCGGACTAGAATGTTGCATGTTGCTGGTTCGAATCTTACTTTTATAATTTTTTTAATTGTATTATATTGTATATGTTTTATTTTTAATATATAATTCTAAAATTAATGTATTAAACAATTTTACAAAATTTAAAAATATAATTTATATTTTTATACGTTGCGTTTCTTAAAATTTAAATTTAATTAACACATACATATTTATTATTAATTGTAAATTGTCATGCAATTTATATAAAATTTTTGTATAATAAGAGGAAAAAGAAGAAGGATAAGAAATTTAAATCTTTTATTATGTTTTTAACTATTTTTATTTTGTTCACAATAAAATCTATTCATTATCAGAATCAGAAACATCAAATTACATATGTTGGGATGATATTTATCATAGAAACACGAGAATAAAATATAAATTTAAATTTTAAGAATAAAATATAATTTTAAATATATTTATTACATAACAAATAAATTTTAGTTTAATAACGTAAATTTAATGACAATTTACAATTAATAATAAATATATGTGTGTTTAATTAAATTTTAATTTTTAAACGCAACATATAAAAATATAAATTATATTTTTAAATTTTGTAAAATTGTTTAATACATTAATTTTTAAATTAAATATTAAAAATAAACATATACAATATAATACAAAAATTATAAAAGTAAGATTCAGACCCACAACATGGGCATTCTAGTCCGACGCCTTACTCACTACACCACGCCGCTGTAACAAAACTACACTTACCGTTCGGTACATTACCAACATAGAAATCTTTGAACGCGTTTTCTCGCTGATGCTTGAGTGGTGCATCGTATCCTTTTACCACGATTTAGTGGAGGGCTGAACTATAACATATATAAAATTCAGCCAAATCGGAGGACAAATCCTGGTGTTCTCCTTGTAAGTGAAAGTACATAAGTGATATGTTATTCTTGGTGCACAAAATATAAAGTCGTTTATTAAAAAGTTTGATTTGAAATTTATACAAGCCTGGACAATGAAAAATAGTTGTTTTTGTAATTCCAGAGTACTAATTTGTTAATGACTCGGAAAAGAACATGGCGACCTGCTCTCAAAAAAACTTCGATGCGTTTCTCAGTATCCACTTAGGAATAATAATACTTTTTACATTCCGATTTATCCGACACAACTTGTCTCTTTCTATTCAATAGAAGTTAGTAGTACGCATGTCACTTACTTTTCAGAGTCAAATTGATAAATTTTGTATCTATATTTTAACGATATTTATTTCGCAAGTATCTTGAATAATTAAATATCTGATTTTTATAGTTGTATGTTGCGTCAGATAATCCCTTTTTAAGCGTGTAGCTTCTTTGCACTTGATTAGAGGAACTTTTATTTATAAATTTTAGGTTTTATTTAATATTTACCATTTCAAACAATAAGACAACACTTTTTGATCAATAAATTACTTCTGAAAATGTTTTTCTTAACAAATTCAAAATCAGAAATTATTAAAAATTCAATTTTACTACAGAAAGGTTGAGATTTTTAATCTAAACCATTTTCATAACTTTTTCATTTTAATTATTTATTCCATCCATCGAAGTTTTTGAGCAGGCCGCCATGTTCTTTTTCCAGTCATTAACAAATTGGTACTCTGGAATTACAAAACAACTATTTTTCATTGTCAGGCTTGTATAAAATTTCAAATCAAACTTTAATAAACGACTTTTATATTTTTGTGCACTAAAATAACATATCACTTATGTACTTTCACTTACAAAGGAGAACACCAGGATTTGTCCCCTCGATTTGGCTGAATTTTATATATGTTATAGTTCAGCCCTCCACTAAATCGTGGTAAAAGGATGCGATGCACCATCAAGCATTCGCGAGAAAAAAACGTTCAAAGATTTCTATGTTGGTAATGTACCGAACGGTAAGTGTAGTTTGTTAAGCAGCGGCGTGGTGTAGTGAGTAAGGCGTCAGTTAGAATGCTCCATGTTGCGGGTTCGAATCTTACTTTTATAATTTTTGTATTATTTAATTTTGACGTTTTTCTCGCAGTCTCATCATCCTTATATGTTATAATATAACATTAAATTCAGCAAATCAGAGGGACGTTTTTCTCAAATCAGAACAATCAATTTTGCTTATATCCTTATGTATCATGTTCTTTTTAGTTGCCTTGAATAACTATAAAAGATTCGGCCGTCGATATTATTAAATTTATTGTATTATTTATTTTATTTTAAATAATATTTTATGTGTTTACTTTTGCACCTGGCCTTGTATGGTATGTGTTACTTTTTGGTTTTTATTAGATGAAATAAATATAATGTAATGCTTACTTTTATGGTATCAGTTATTTTTCATGGTAATATATTATTAAATTTATTATTTATTTTTTTTATTAATTTATTTTGATATATATACACTTTATGTATGTTTACTTTGAACTGGCATATTGTATAATATATCAGTTACTTTTTATGGTGATATATTATTAGATAACTTTCATTTAATATAATGTGTCACTTACTTTTTATGGTAATATATTATTAAATAATTATTTAAATTTGTAAAAATTCAAATTCTTGAGGGTCTATTTTTGAACATGGCTTAACCTTTTCATTTATGATTTTTTGAGGATATGTATATATACAAATAGTTTTGTAATGAGGTCCGTTTTTGTGCGTACACTTGGCGCCTTTTTTTACCCTTTTTAAAAAAGGTAATTTTGTACTGATATCACGCATTTTGTAGTATTATTCATAATTTTATCTCGTATATCTGCGCATACATTTAGCACCCTCTTTTTACCTTTTTTTGAAAAGGTAATTTTGTACTGATATCACGCATTTTGTAGTATTATTTATATTATTTTAAACTATAAAAGAATATATTACTTATTAACAATTTTTTCTAAAAGTAAAATATAAATATCTTTAGCGCCTCTAGGCTTTTTTCTAACCTGCGTATCATTATTTTCAATCCAAACGCTAGATGTTCCTTCTCTACACATATTTGTAAAATGACCTTTTTTAATACATTTACCGTAGTGAAATGTAGCACTCATAACTTTATACAATTGTCCAGCTATTGATATTTTACTTATAGGGACAGAACATAAACTAAAATTGTGTGGTATCTTCACTAATTTACCATTCTGTAATGAAAATAATACTAAGTGAATAATAACTATCTCTTTCGCCGATATTATTTCATTTTTTATTAAAATATCATTTTTTCCACTTAATAAATCATTAAGATTATAATTTTTATTCTTTAAATTGTTAATAGAAAGAGAAACAAGTACATTATTATCAGTACTAATTTACCACACAATTTTATGTTCCACACAAGTTTATGTTCTGTCCCTACAAGTAAAATATCAATAGCTGGACAATTGTATAAAGTTATGAGTGCTATATTTCACTACGGTAAATGTATTAAAAAAGGTCATTTTATCCCGCACCCTTAATAAATAAACTTTTTGGGGTGTAGAACTATTAAAATATAAAAATTTTGTTATTCAAGGTGCATATTCAAAATGAACATACATACATAAGGTTAAGCCAAAAGAAAAATCGATCAAAATTCTGGACATATAAACGGTCAAAAGTGATGTTTTCACGCAAAATGAGTAAAGTCGTTCTTCTTCTTCTCTGTCCGCAAGCATGGACAATGAAAAATTACCTTTCTCACAATTCCCCCAACTTCCACTCACCCCCTCCCCTCCCCCCTTTCTCCCCGGCTTGCCCTCCCCTCCTTTCAATTTTTCGTCTTTTTAATTCTAATTCGCACTTTTTGGTTTCATCTTTCACCCTCCAACCTTTCTCTCACATTTTCTTTTCGTATTTTCCATTTATTAAAATTTTCAAAACCGTATTTTCAGCGAAATTTAATTTAATCTGTTGTCTTATTGCTTGACGTCCAATTATTATTTTGGATCTATTGCGTGCCCAAACAAAATACGATAGTTGTCATAGCGCTGAAATCGGGCTACACGCCCAATTAAAGAAATTTGGAGTGCTCTGCTTATAAAAACTATCCCAGAGACGATTAATTTGTGTATTAGTTATATATTTAAAATATTTTATACGATGTAATTTAGATACGTAATTTATCACAATTTAAAATCTGAAAAGTAAATAAAATATATCTTGCGTGCTCATGAATAAAATTTAACAGTGTTTTGATAATGATTAATTTAAATATTTGCATTATCTCTCTCTCTCTTTTCACTTAGAGTCAAATTTTAATCAATTTTACTTATATACACCTTATGTATGTATGTTCATTTTGAATTTGCACCTTGAATAACATATCAGTTATTTTTCGTGGTAATATATTATTAAATTTATTATATTATTTATTTTATTAATTTATTTAGATAATATACACTTTATGTATGTTCACTTTGAACTGGCACCTTGTATAATATATCAGTTACTTTTCGTGGTGATATATTATTAGATAATCATTTAAATTTGTAAAAATTCAAAATCTTGAGAGTCTATTTTTGAACATGGCTTGACCTTTTCATTTATGATTTTTTGAGATTCTATTATTGAAATCATGTAAATGATTAATCCGCACATTGTAATTGAAACAAATGCACTTTGCAGACAGAGTTTGATTGTGTTAGTTTTCTTGATTTAAAAAGTGCTATAATTAAATCATTTAATTATAGCAAATATTTTTTTCGTTCCAGTTTGATGTAAAAAATTGCATATATTTATTTAGGGAAATAAAATATATCATTGAATTAAAAAAAATATTTGACTTTACTGCATTATTTAAAACAAATACGTTGTTCTTTGATTGAGTTTCTCATATCAGGAGACGCGGTAGCGTCTCCGGCCATGTTCAAATTTTGGACGCTACAAGTCTCTTATCCAGAACTATTAAAGTCGATTTTTTGGGGGTACAGAACTATTAAAATATAAAAAATTTTGAAATGCATGTAGCATATTCTGAAAGGTGGCATCGCCACGAGTAAGTTAAGCCAAAAAAAAAAAAATCGGTCAAGCCGTTCTGGATATACAAACGGTCAAAAAATGATGTTTTTCATGAAAAATTGTTCTCTGTCCGCAGTCATGTATGTACTTCTCTTCTCTCTTACCATTCACTCGCACCTCCCCCAACTTCCACTCACCCTCCCCTCCCCTCATTCCCTTTCTCACCACGCCCCCCTTCCTCCCCTCCCCTCCCCCTCTCTATTTTTTCATTTTTTTCGCTTTTCTTACACTTTTTCATCATCTTTCACCCCCTCTCACTCTCTCACACCCTTTCTGGTGTATTTACCATTTATTAAAAATTTTCAAAAACCACCACTTGAGGGTGAAATTTAATATCTCAAAAACAGTACATTGAAAAAATACGGTACTTGTGTCGTTAATTAACATTTCTTATGGGGTTAATTTACTGCTCAATAAAAAATTTCAAAAACCACCTCTTGGGGGTAAATTTTAATATCTCGGAAACGGTGCATTGTAAAAATATGAGACATGTGCCGTTAATTAAGGTTTCTTATGGGGTCAATTTACCATTTATTAAAAATTTTCAAAAACCACCCCTTAGGTGTGAAATTTAAGATTTCGGAAATGGTGCATCGCAAAAATACGGAGACTGTGTTATAAATTAAGGTTTTTTATGGGGTTAATTTACCATTTATTAAAAATTTTCAAAAATTATCCCTTGGGGGTGAAATGTAATGTCTTGAAAACGGTGCATCGCAAAGATATGAGACATGTGCCGTTAATTTAGGTTTCTTACGGGGTCAATTTATCATTTATTAAAAATTTTCAAAACCCCCCCTTGGGGGTAAAATTTAATATCTCGGAAACGGTGCATCGCAAAAATACGGGATCTGTTTCGTTAATTAAGGTTTCTTATGAAGTTAATTTACCATTTATTAAAAATTTTCAAATACGCTAATGTAATAATAAAATTTACCGCTTAATCTCTCGTTTTAATGTAAATATTTAATAAAATATTCCATTTACTTACTATTTGTATAATAATTTATATAATAATAAAATATATGTTAATTGAATTTGTAACGAAGCGTTCCGTTAACAAACGTGTCCTGTCACCCCCAGTATAAACAATCGTTTCCACACCGCGCCAACCCGCCTGCCACCGACCTGCGGGTATAAATAACGCAGGATCTGCGTTAGAAAAGAGTTCCCTACGACCAGCGTGATGAGCAGGTCTATCCACCGGGACGTAGTCTCCGGATCCTATCCGCCCGCGTGCTGAGCAAGCAAATCCTCCAGGGTGCGAATTGAGCATCCCCAAGAGTCGTGTGCTGAACGACAACTCCCCGCTTGTATTTCTAGCCGACTACGCGCTGAGTAGTCTTTCCTAAAGACCACGTGCTGAGTGGCACGCCGCGAGTTGAGCGGCAACCCCCGCCTCATGATGAGAGGCCCTCCACCTCTCCAATCATCCCTGTAATTAGCCTTGCAAATTAATCCGCGACCGAACCGCCGGACTAAGACGAAGTCCGCCGACTCCACCCGATCTCCGCGAACAGACCGCGCCGCCGAGCTACCGCGAGGCCCGCCGATTCCGCCCGATCTCCGCGATTAGCGTCGCGCCGCCGAGGGACCGCGAAGTCCGCCGATCCCGCCCGATCTCACTCCGCGAAATCAGACCGCCGAATTCCAACGGACCAAGCCGAACCCTCACGGCCACGTTAAGCCGCATCCACACGCATACGCACCAAACATTAAGCCGGCAGTACCGGTACCTGTACATATTGTAAATATTCTCATATATATTGCTTAATTATAATAAACGTAGTTGTAAGGATAAACGAACGCCTCTTTACTCAGCCTTCGATCCCACCGCCCGAACACTGGATACCCGCGGCTATCCGTAGCACAAAAATCCACTGTTACAAATTTATCGCTTAATCTTTTGTTCTAATGTAAATATTTAATAAAATATTCAATTTACTTACTAAGTAAAATTTATAACATTGTTCTTTAACTTCAAAAAATTTAAGTTTTTAAATAAACCTAATAAATAAAATTGAAAGTGATAATAAATATTTTCTCAATTTTTGATCTTTCTATACTAAACGATAAGAAATTAATCTTAAACCATCTTATCCAAATAAAATTCTAAATAAATTAGGTTTAATGATTATTAATATTATAGATATAATCTTCAATATATAATCTTAAATAAAATATTAATATAAATACTAAAACTGTTAAAAATATATAATACCATGAATATTGATATTTCATTAAGTATTTTTCATTTCATTAAGTTCAGTATTTCATTAAGTTATTTCATTAAGTATTTTATTAAGTTTATTAAATATTTTCCGAATTATAAAGCTCCAAATTTGCAGTACTTTAATATAAAATACAAAATATTTCGTAAAATATTTAGTTTTCGGTAGGTCTTACCCTAATACTTTTATGCACAAAATAATAAGACAAAACTATTGGTGCAAAGAATATAGTTATCCTTAAAGAAAAATACGCAATTGCATATTGCAAATAGCATAACTTTTTCAAAACTTTGCGTTTTTTTTTTTGCACCAATTGATTCATATATCTGTACTTTAAAAAGTAGGTGATATCTCAAAAAATCATAAATGAAAAGGTCAAGCCATGTTCAAAAATAGACCCTCAAGAATTTGAATTTTTACAAATTTAAATGATGATTTAATAATATATTACCATGAAAAGTAACTGATATATTATACAAGGTGCCAGTTCAAAGTGAACATACATAAAGTGTATATTATCTAAATAAATTAATAAATTAAATAATATAATAAATTTAATAACATATTATTACGAAAAATAACTGATATGTTATTCAAGGTGCAAATTCAAAATGAACATACATACATAAGGTGTATATAAGTAAAATTGATTAAATTTTGACTCTAAGTGAAAGTACATAAGTGATATGTTATTCTTAGTGTACAAAATATAAAAGTCGTTTATTGAAGTTTGATTTGAAATTTATACAAGCCTGGACAATGAAAAATAGTTGTTTTTGTAATTCCAGAGTACTAATTTGTTAATGACTCAAAAAAAGAACATGGCGGCCTGCTCTCAAAAAACTTTCGATGGATGGAATAAATAATTAAAATGAAAGAGTTATGAAAATGGTTTAGATTAAAAATCTCCAATCTTTCTGTAGTAAAATTTCGAATTTTCGTATCAATTTCCGATTTTGAATTTGTTATACCGTATTTTCAGCGAGTAATTTATTGATCAAAAAGTGTTGTCTTATTGCTTGAAACGAGTAAATATTAAATAAACTCAAAATTCATAAATAAAAAAGTTGTCATGTCAAGTACAGACTTAAGAAACGAGGTAAGCAAAGAAGTATTTAATTTTATAGTTTATTATTTTAATATTTTCTTTTATATAAAGGATATGTGGCGATTCGCCACTAGCCCCTTCTCCGACCGAACCGCATGCCGCGATCCGCGCGGCCGATGCCCTGGCGGGCCTAGCGCGGCATGACCCGCACGCGTTCCCCCACCCGGCTACCCGCCGGGTGGGTATATCAACGCGTCGAGCGGACAAGACACCAGTCCTGTCGATCACCTTTCCTGACTAGACCTGGCCTACTACCAGACGCCGATTCCTCCAGATCAGGACCCGATCTATCCGCGGAACACGGGCTCCGTGCGCAAATCGGGCGCACCCGCAGCTGCCGTCCTGGGCGCAGGCCGGTTTCCGTCTATATACCGATACCTGCTCCACTTTTGGGCGCACCGTGCCCTCAATCAGGCGCACCGGAGTCTTAACTGCCGTCCTGGGCGCAGGCCAGTTTCCGTCCCATACCGATACCTGCTCCGCACGGAGACACGGGAGCACCCGTGCCTCAATCCGGGCGCACCCGGAGTGCAACCGTCGTGTCGGGCGCACCCGGCACGACTTCCACCGATTGCCTGGCTTCCTCCTGGCAGCCCCAGGATACCGCCTCACGCACCGGGGCTTCCGACAGCCCGCCGATGTAGATAGCCGCGCCGTTAGATAATAAGTACCGCACCGTTAGATGATAAGTACCGCACCGTTAGATGATAAGTACCGCACCGTTAGATAATAAGTACCGCACCGTTAGATAATAAGTACCGCACCGTTAGATGATAAGTACCGCACCGTTAGATAATAAGTACCGCACCGTTAGATGATAAGTACCGCACCGTTAGCTCATAAGTACCGCACCGTTAGCTCATAAGTACCGCACCGTTAGATCCGCACCGCCCGCTAGATAATAAGATCCGCACCGTTCGCCAGGAAGATACACACGCACATACACACACACTCACCCTGCCTTTGTACAGGCCACCGTGCCTCCCACCACACGCCCAGCGACACTCACACACACACTCACATACAGCTCAACCACTCTGTTCATACGCGACCACTCATCTGTACATACATCATCACCATCTGTACAATAAAGTCAGTGCAAAACAAACCAGAGTCTCACGCCTTCTTCGACCCTGACCACGGCGAGCTAAGTCCGGCCCGCGAGGCAAGGCGTACCGTTACATGGCGCCCGAACAGGGACCTGCTCCGTGAGACACTGGTTTGTCACTGACAATTTCCCTCTCCCATGACGAGTTGGATATACCGCCTGAACAAAGCCACGATTTCCGCCGAACTCGACCGCCTAGACATCGACCCGACCGGCCCGATCGACGACCTACGCCGGCGCCTGCGCACCTTTGTGGAAGACAACCCCGGATACGAGCCCATGGCGACACGAAAGACCGAGCCCGGACCCAGCCGGGAAACGGATCCCGAGATACGGCCGACCGAGG
>CABEGB010001162.1:0-45893 GCA_901521435.1 Crematogaster levior | reverse complement strand
CAATCCATGGCGAATAACCGAGCTCCAAAACCTTGGTATTTTTAATTTGGCTTATTTTAATTCCGGTAATTGTTATTAATGAAAAGGACACTTTCAATTATTTTGAGATTTTTATCTCGATTTATTTTGGTGTTAGGAATTTTTCAAAATTTCACTTTTTCGAACTTCTAAGCAAAATATCCTTGGAAGTAAAGGAGATATTTATAAAAACTCACACATCATTTTATTCCTCTTGGAGTGTACTTTCGAGTAAAATTATTGATAATTCTGATAATTTAATATTTCGATTTTTTTTTGCTTTTTTTGTTTCAAGACGAATTTTTAAAGCTGATCTCATGCTTGGATTTTTTTGAAAAAAATAGGCGTTAAACTTCGACTTATTATACACCTTTTCACGTCAGTCTAATCGTGGTCAACCAATTTTAAATATATTTTTCCTTAATTTAAAGTTTTTCTGAAGTATCTAAACATCTTTTGATGTATATTGTGAATTGCGTGTAAATATAATAGATAACGAAATATAAAGTAAGTTGGAGATATCGCATGTGGGTTTGTATGAATTAATGCATAATTAAAAAATTCTCATGAATTTATTAATTTTTACATTTAATCATTTCATAAAAAATCGATTTATCGCTATTGGAATATTTTTTTACAGCTATTGTATTTGGATGTGGAATCGCACAATGAATTTTCTGGATTCCTGGAACTTTTCTCGCATTTTTGAATCGAGTCTCTAATTTAGTATTCGCAGCATTATAATTTTCCTGCGGTGAGAATGCAACATTAATGTTAGGTAAATTACCCGGTGTCGAAGCCCACTCATATAAATCTCGGGCCGTTGTTATTTGCCGATCAACAGCCAATTGCAAACTAGCACGTGCAGCCGTTCGTTTTACTGTGCCCCCAATACCGTCACATGGCCCTTTGCCATGAGCGGTAGCAAAAAAAATGCCATTCTGCACGTACTCCAAAATCTTTTTCATGATAAAAAAGATTTTGAAAATGTTTATAATTTTTGTACTGTTGCGGCGCTCCATCTGAAAAATAGAAAATTTTGGCCGGTACGGTGGACATCAGCGTTATCACAAAATCAATAACAATTTTGTTGAACACATGAACAGCAATTGAGTCATGCGTAAGACAGTCTGATATAACTACTAAACTTCTGTGGATGAGCGCATTATCAGACTTGAAATAGATAACAACGGGATAAACAGGCCTGATTATTGTTCCAGTGGAACCCCGGCGCGGCATTTTGTACGACAAACGAGGAATTTTCTGCGAAGTCGCAAACTATAAAAAACTCATTTTTATTTAATGATAATTTAATTTTTTCAACGATCTCATGAAATTCATTTGCTCCTTGGCAATGAATGAATGTGGTAAGAGATTTTTTAAACTCGCAGAAAAAGAATCAGCAAATTCTGATGACGATTTTATGACAGTTTCCAGAGTCGTGCGAGGATATGAGAACCAATGTTTATAAACAACGTCATCAATATCATTTCTTTCAAATATTTCATTTAAAATATTCGTGAAAATTTCGATTCCTGGACATTGAGTGCATTCGTTGAAGAAACATTGCGAAGACGGATTGTCGCATATAATTACATCTAAACAATCAGTATAACGCTTGAGTGGACGTATTGATGTTTCCGTCAGTTTGGCCAAATTACAATCTGAAAAAATTATATCAGAAATACTCTAATTTGAAATGACAAACTAATTAGAATATTTACCCAACATCATGAGTTTGACGTTTTGATGAATTGAACAAACACAAATTGTATGCGTGCCGCGTGCTCCTGCCAGCACACAATGTTTGGGCCGCAAAGATGCAAACATCGAAAATCCCACTTTACAATCTGGATACCTTGACCGGAACAACTCGTATACCTCTTTGAGGTTCGACATTATCAGTCGTTTTTGAACGTGTCTGCGTATATTATCGTCACCCCGAATGGAAACAAAGTCCTTCATGCCTGGCATATTTACACTCACTTCGTCATCTCCATAAAAATTAATAATTGTTATTTTGATATCAGTGGGAAGACGGCGACCTACAAATTATAACATTCAAAATTAAATTAAAATTATGAAAATTTCAAAGGCTCGCAAGATCAAAATCAAAATAAATTTCAAACAATAAGCCTTTTTTTGAGCCGAAACATATATTTGTGGACGACTGATGTCACAATATTAAGAAATAATAAATTTTAACATTATAAAAAGTGATATAAAACGCAAGGTAAAATTATAAATAAATTTAAATGATATATAAACAAGATTGAAATTAAAAACGAAGTGGTCATAATTGTGTAAAATATAAAAGAGATAATACGGAAGACAATTACAAAATATAAAACGCTCTTACTTATACGCGTTTCAGTTCACTGAGCCCTCTTCAGTAAAATAAATGTCGCAGATGTGTAAAAAGATTTTTCTCAAAAAAACAGATTCGGTAAGATGGAAATAGCAATCACGTCGTAATGGGAATGCCATAGTCAGATTGTTAAAAGAAAGTCAATATCTCCACCGGGTTGGATATATCCGTGAAGTGATGACACATAATGTAATTAAATAAAACTGTTGAAACGAAATAAGAAAAAAGTTTTAAATTAATTTCATTTAGTTGTTGGTATTTTGAGGTTGAAATTAAATTTATGGAAGTTATATTGTATATGTAATAAGATAAAATACCTGTAAAGTTCTGCATGGTTCTATGGAAAGCGAGAGAAGTTAAAAAGTGACTGTGTCAGTGTCGTGATTAGAACGAAATGAGACAAAATTCAAACCAGGTCATCACTTCAACGGTTAATAATAGCACCGGCACACAAAAAAAAAAGTGGTCTGTACATTTGACTAGACCCACCTAAGCTTATGTATTTCGATGCGCGGATTCCAAATCTGTAGTCTGTTTTACCCGTACACCCTCAAAATTTTGAGTAAATTGCAAAAAACCGCAAAAAATGGCAAAAAATCGCGAAAAATCGCAGTTGTGCGAATGGAAAAATTTTTCTCGAACTATATCAAGTATATTTTTTATATATTTTGATGCGCTGAATCCAAATCTGAAGTTGATTGATCTCGTTGACCCTTCAAATTTAGAGTAAATTGCGGAAAACCGCTAAAAATATTTAAAAAATAAAAAAAAATAGTCATGAAGTAGTAGATAATATCAAAAAATAGTATTGTTCTTACTCACAGTAATGAACTAAATATGATTCCTTTCAAATTATGCTATAAAATTTATAGATTGTAATTAAATTTAAAAAAAAACGATCTTCATTAAGTTTACACTGTTCTTCGCTTATATCGAACTCTTTTCTCTTCGAATGTTCTATGCAATGGGTTTCTCTTCTCCAAGTTGAAAAAGGGGATTGTCGATGGTCCACAAATTCGGAGTTTATTTGAAGACGGAAATTTTATCGGACAAATGGATGACACTGAGGAAGCAGCTTGGAAAAGTTTTAAAAATGTTTCACAGAATTTTTTGGGAAATAATAAGAGTGAGAATTACGAGGAATTGGTTGAAGAGTTATTGGAAAATTACAAAAATTTGGGTTGCTTGATGAATCTCAAATTGCACTTTCTTCATTCTCATCTAGACTACTTTCCACAAAACCTTGGAGACTACAGTGAAGAACAAGGAGAACGATTTCACCAAGACATAAGTGAAATGGAGAATAGGTATCAAGGAAGGTGGAACGTCAACATGATGGCAGATTTTTGCTGGACTTTGAAGAGAGAAGTAACCACAAATAATAAAAAACGAAAGAGAAACCCATTGCATAGAACATTCGAAGAGAAAAGAGTTCGATATAAGCGAAGAACAGTGTAAACTTAATGAAGATCGTTTTTTTTTTAATTTAATTACAATCTATAAATTTTATAGCATAATTTGAAAGGAATCATATTTAGTTCATTACTGTGAGTAAGAACAATACTATTTTTTGATATTATCTACTACTTCATGACTATTTTTTTTTATTTTTTAAATATTTTTAGCGGTTTTCCGCAATTTACTCTAAATTTGAAGGGTCAACGAGATGAATCAACTTCAGATTTGGATTCAGCGCATCAAAATACATAAAAAATATACTTGATATAGTTCGAGAAAAATTTTTCCATTCGCACAACTGCGATTTTTCGCGATTTTTTGCCATTTTTTGCGGTTTTTTGCAATTTACTCAAAATTTTGAGGGTGTACGGGTAAAACAGACTACAGATTTGGAATCCGCGCATCGAAATACATAAGCTTAGGTGGGTCTAGTCAAATGTACAGACCACTTTTTTTTTTTGTGTGCCGGTATTATTGTTATGTGGACTTAAAATAATTCTATAAAAGCAGAAATTTTATCCAAACATATTTCTCACACACACACACACACACACACACGCGCGCGCGCGCACACCCTCCCTCCCTCCCTCCTATCCCTCTGCTCCCCTCTCTCTTTCCTTTCTGTCTTCTCACTGTATCTCTAATCTATTTGCACATGCATATTCTATAGAAGCAGAAATTTTATCCAAACATTTCTCACACACACACACACACACATTCCTCGCGCGCACGTCGCCACACGCACGAACTATTCTCCTACTCTCTCTCTCTCTCTCTCTCTCTCTCTTCCTTTCTGTCCTCTTACTGTATCTCTAATCTATTTGCACATGCTTGTACTTACTTCATCCATCGTCACACGACTTGTACCGTACCGTGGTTTCAGGAGAACTGACGAAACGAATTGACGATACGAAACAATTGACGACACTTTGGCTGATGCAAACTCGCGACTCGCGTACCACTATTTACACTCACAACATATACTAACATAGTAATTCGATACTGTTCATATTCACCCATGCGTAAAAAGCACAAATTATCACACTTTTCCCGACATATCATCCAAACATAATAAAAATTTTCTTATTTGCAACGTTAAAATATTACCTTTTTTCAATATTATATACATAATTATTGTTTAAACGCACGTTTTATAAATTACAAATTATATAATCTAAATCTCATTCAAAAATTAAATAAAGATAAGTAGCTTTTACTACATAAAATGTTGATCCATAAATATAAAGAGGGAATTATTTTTCCAATTTATCTTATATAATATTAAAGATTATCAATCTTTATGTTATTTTTCTTAGTATATATATATTTATATATCACTAGTATATAAAAGCTTTAAAATTATATTTAAAATCCATGTATACATATTTTTATGTGTATATTTATCTCTCTCTCTCTCTCTTTCTCTCAACATGTCTTATTAAAAATATAAAAACTTACCACTGTTGCGTATCCACAATTTCAATCTTGGATCCGTATTTGATGGAAATCTAAATAAATGTGCTCCCGTGGAATATCGTCCGTTGCAACAGTTTTTATAAGCACATTTGTCATAAACAGTTTCCACACGACACTGCTTATCCATTATTGTGTATTTATATATAATTTATATATAACTTTTATATTTTAAAAATGTATTAAAATAAGAACCAAATTGCACTTAACACTAAAATATTTTTAGCGCAAAAATATTAAAATAATAATCAAGAAAAATTAAAAAGATAATTAAGAAAAAAATAATAAAGAATTAAAATAATTACGAAAATTAATTAAGAAAAAAAACAACTAAAGATTAACTAAAAACCAACTATAATAGTTAACACTACAATAGTTAACACGATTCACGATATATTTACTAGAAAAATCGGAATCAATCGCACAATCACACAATCGCAAGTCTATTCTCTGACAACAAATTTCACGAGATCGTCGCCAGCGTCTTTATACGGACAGTTCGGTTAGAGACTGTGCGTTTTCTTTTGTTTCTTTTATTTGCGCGCATCGAGTGTAAGATAGATGATATATAACATTAAAAGTGTACACATAGAAATAATCACTAGTAACTGTCAAAATTTAAATGTACATAAATTATATAATTGATCATATAAATTCTTTGTTTAATATTTAAACATCCTATTAAATCAACTGTAATATAATTTTATATATAAGTAAATTTATTAAAAATATTGAAAAAAATAACACACACTCATCATATTTATTTTACATTAAATATTGAAATTAATTTTATATAATGTATGTGATATATATTTTACATAATTTACATATATTTGGTATAATTTATTTTGCACACATACAATTATATATATATATATATATATATATATATATATATACAGGGTGTCTGAAACATTTTGGAAAAGCCGAAGAGTGCAGATAGAATAGGTCAAAATAGAAGGATTGTCACGTATTATTTTGTAATTTTTGCAATATTTATTTCGTAATTAATTATAACGTACAAGCCAATGAGTGCACGGGAAACCGGTAGGCGGGACTCTATAGAGATGTCACATGAAAGATGGGTGTCGATGTAAAAGAAAAATGGCTTACTTCTTAGCAACGAGTAACAACTGTATAACAACTGATTTTGAGAGGCGGAGTTACGAGCGCCGTATGACAGCGCCGTGACTTTATGACGTGAAATTATCACGTGGCTCTGCGTGGCGAATAAATGAGCAGGCGCTATCATTTCCTCACCACCTTGTGGTAGATAGCATGGTGCGTTTTTTTTATAGTGGTATCCCCAGTAGGCCTAATCCACTCTCATTATTTAAAATTGTTCAAAGTGCCGTCCTCTCTCTCGTAGACAGAGTTCGGCCCTTCGAATATCGCGCGTAGCGTTGTACACCATTTCTGGCGTAATGGTATCGAAGGCCGCAACAATAGCTTCACGTACCTCGTTTTCTCTACGCCGGTGTTCTACCAGATTTTTTATATGCCCCCCACACAAAAAATCTAAGATGTTTAAGTCTGGTGACCGTGCCGGCCAGGTGATCGGACCGCCACAGCTCATACACCTACCTGGATAATGCGCGTCTAAAAAATCACGTACCTGCCGGCAGAAGTGTGCAGGAGCTCCGTCGTGCTGGAAAATCAACTGTGTCTGCATATGAAGAAGCACATCGGCGAGAAGCACTAGCAACTCGTTGCTTATAAAATCCGCGTATATTTCGCTATTCAAACGCGGCGGGAGGAAATACGGACCGACAGTACACGCACACGCTGATAATGGTACGGGTGTAAAGCGTTCACACGTAAAGTGCAATGCACCGCGTACCGCGAGAGTCCTAGGTCGCGCGCTGCGCGACGCACGCTCGTCCCCGGGTCTTCCTCGAATCTGTCGAAGATTTTCTCCTCGTCTCGAACGCACTAATAACGCACTAGACCATCAGCTGATCCACGGTTGTGCACCAAACACCCACTTTCATGTAACTTTTGCACTGCACTTAAGATAACACGTCCCGACGGATGTCGTGCACGTGCGAGGAATCGATCCGCGTAAATACGAGCTGCGAGATGCGCATTTTCGCCCGCTAGCCCAAAGACAATTATCATGTCCGTGTACTCCTGTGGAGTAAATCTCATTTTTGTTGCGAATGAGCACCACGCGCATGCAAATATTTCACGCGACTGCAGACGTCGTGTCCGTCGGATACACGCAGCGGATGAAAAAGGAGATAACGATCATAGACAAAAGATGATCGCTTATGATCGCTGTTTGTCTGATCCGACGGACACGACGTCTGCAGTCGCGTGAAATATTTGCATGCGCGTGGTGCTCATTCGCAAAAAAATGAGATTTACTCCACAGGAGTACACGGACATGATAATTGTCTTTGGGCTAGCGGGCGAAAATGCGCATCTCGCAGCTCGCATTTACGCGAATCGATTCCTCGCACGTGCACGACATCCGTCGGGACGTGTTATCTTAAGTGCAGTGCAAAAGTTACATGAAAGTGGGTGTTTGGCGCACAACCGTGGATCAGCTGATGGTCTAGTGCGTTATTAGTGCGTTATCTAGTGCGTTCGAGACGAGGAGAGGATCTTCGACAGATTCGAGGAAGACCCGGGGACGAGCGTGCGTCGCGCAGCGCGCGACCTAGGACTCTCGCGGTACGCGGTGCATTGCACTTTACGTGTGAACGCTTTACACCCGTACCATTATCAGCGTGTGCGTGTACTATCGGTCCGTATTTCCTCCTGCCGCGTTTGAATGGCGAAATATACGCGGATTTTATAAGCAACGAGTTGCTAGTGCTTCTCGCCGATGTGCTTCTTCATATGCAGACACAGCTGATTTTCCAGCACGACGGAGCTCCTGCACACTTCTGCCGGCAGGTACGTGATTTTTTAGACGCGCATTATCCAGGTAGGTGTATGAGCCGTGGCGGTCCGATCACCTGGCCGGCACGGTCACCAGACTTAAACATCTTAGAGTGTGGGGGGCATATAAAAAATCTGGTAGAACACCGGCGTAGAGAAAACGAGGTACGTGAAGCTATTGTTGCGGCCTTCGATACCATTACGCTAGAAATGGTGTACAACGCTACGCGCGATATTCGAAGGGCCGAACTCTGTCTACGAGAGAGAGGACGGCACTTTGAACAATTTTAAATAATGAGAGTGGATTAGGCCTACTGGGGATACCACTATAAAAAAAACGCACCATGCTATCTACCACAAGGTGGTGAGGAAATGATAGCGCCTGCTCATTTATTCGCCACGCAGAGCCACGTGATAATTTCACGTCATAAAGTCACGGCGCTGTCATACGGCGCTCGTAACTCCGCCTCTCAAAATCAGTTGTTATACAGTTGTTACTCGTTGCTAAGAAGTAAGCCATTTTTCTTTTACATCGACACCCATCTTTCATGTGACATCTCTATAGAGTCCCGCCTACCGGTTTCCCGTGCACTCATTGGCTTGTACGTTATAATTAATTACGAAATAAATATTGCAAAAATTACAAAATAATACGTGACAATCCTTCTATTTTGACCTATTCTATCTGCACTCTTCGGCTTTTCCAAAATGTTTCAGACACCCTGTATATATATATATATATATATATATATTCATATATATATATATATATATACATAGAATATATATACATATAAATTGTTCGAATTCGAATTCTTCACTGAAACTGTACATTCTATAGGGCAGGTTGTTACAGGGGGCATGTTGTTACAACATATATAACGTGAGTGTTGTGTTATCGTAGAAGTCTATATTTTGTGTCACGATTGCACTATCTAACAAGTAACACTACCCAAATGTAAAGCACCGATTTTGATAATTTTTGAATATGTTGTAGTAGACGTAAAAATAAGACATACGTATTTTTTTTTATCGGCGGAAAACCATATTTGAATACACCCCTTTGAATTTATGGGTATCGATTTAATTGTTTTGTATATAAGGATTTAGTATTTTCGGCCCGAACCAAATAAAATAGTTGCATCATCAAGAGATATGAAAAATGAAAAATTTTCGACTCGGTTCGATCATTTTTAGGGGGTAAACCACCCCCTGTATTTGAAACAAAAATTTAAAAAATGCCTAGATAATTGCAAATTTTATTCAAAAATTTTGAAAAAGTATATGTTACACTCGCATCCAAAACAAAAGTGAGACTGTTTGAGGATTTAAGGGTGACCACCCTTTTATCGAATTTCTTACGTAACATTTAAATTTATCCCGAAATAATGGTAAACAGTTTCATTTATCGTCAAATTAATTAATATTTACAAATTAGTCTGATCAACCCTTCAATTCTATAAGGGGGTGAGGGAAAACCTACCCTTAATAAGAGTAAGAAACCAGGATCGCGGCCCTTAGCATTACCCAGGATCACGACGGGGACGTGGCCGCGTGGATCCCATTTTATTTTATTTTTTTTGGTTTTTTTGTTTTTTTTATTTGTTTATTGTTTTGTAATTTTTTTGTGTTTTTATTTGTATGTTGTTTTTTAATTTTTATATTTGTATTTTAACAATTTAAAAAAAAATTAAATTAATTAAATGTTACATTATAACTAACTTTAGTAATATTAATTAATGGCTATTCTTTATAGTCTTTACAATAATGAGGGACGCTTTGATTGCTGGGATCAAAAAAGTGAGTAAAACATATATAATGTGTACACCAAGCGCACCTAATTAAAGCATTATCTTCACAATACTTGCAGGATGTATCACAATTTTCAAAACAGTATCGGACAGGAGTCTTGCATTTAGGTGGTTTTTCTTGAATATACCCACTTTTATACCATGCATATTTAAACATGTTTACAAACCTGGCTGAAGAAAACTGGTTATGAATCAGCGACTGAAGTTTTAATACATTGTTTCTTGCATGTAAATTGACATCAAAGCCATACAAAATTACCAGATCTGAAAAATGTTTTAAAAAATTTTTCCATGGTCTGAATCCATAAACATCTAGGGGTTGAATCATACCAGTTGTCCCAGCAGGAATTGTAAAAATATTGACATCTTTGCCTTCTAGACAAACGTTGTCAAAATTTTTCTTTGTTTGTCCTGTCCACGAATCTAAACATAAAACCGATTGTTTATCAACCACAGATAAGTAAATATCTTTGTACCATTGAACTGCCAGGTCAGATGATAATTTCCCAGATTTTGAAGGTACTACGACAATATTTTCTGCTTTATATATGTTCATTTCAACAACAGGTCCGAACTGCCCACCCGTTTCTTGTAAAACAATAAATAAAGGCGACTTGAGTAATCCACTAGCTGATACAATCGGTTGTATGGTATAGCTATGTGTTAATGAATTCTTCGATTGTGTTAAACATTCAACTTTTGCTGTTCCTTTAAAAGATAATGTTCGTCCTGCATGTGATTCATAATTAAAACCAGACTGATCTGAATTATAAACATTGTCAGCTCCTAATAATGAGATTTGCTCCCTAATTTTGGATACAAATTGATTTGCTTCTTGTACTAAATCATCTTTCTTTGATAAGAGCGTTTGGGTAGTGAATTTATTAATTTTTCTGGATACGATTCCGTGTTTTATTTTAAAATTGTGAATCCACTTTGATGAAGCCGTGAAAAATTCTCGAGGTAGTTGTACTTCATTTCTTGCATTTAAAGCCCATCTCTTAATATCAATATCATGAATTGGTATTAACTTCAAATGTGCATTTTGAAACTGTTTCATGACATATTTGCTAATTTCCAATAATTTTTCGTTTCTTGTGTCATCTTCTTTTACTTGCTTTTCCCATCTATATAACATTGTAATATTTTGAACTTTTTTAAATTTACTTCGTACACATTCAAATTTTAAATTTTTCTTTGTACCAGAATGCCAATATTGAACAGCTTTTTCTTTATATTCGAAATCTATCATGTTTTTAACTTTTTTATTATCATTAATAATAGCGTTATAATCATCATGGAAATCTTCTTCAATTGCATGGATTTCAGAAAGCGCAGTATTATCTTCGCAACATAAAGTGGTATAACTTTCAAATATCAAGAATCAATGGAGTCTTTAATTATATTCTCCAATTGTGACGGAAAAGCTCTCTCATCATCATTATAAGCTGAATCAATATTATATTGTGGATAATTAAAAGCTTCTTGTAACAATTTTAAAATGTTTCTTACATTCATCGTCATTTTTTTGTATACGTATTCGGTATAAAAATACGTAATTGGTGAGCTTAAGGTATTTACTGATTTTTAAATTAATTTAATCGAGATTAGAACAACACTGTTGAAACCCTTAACGACCAACGCGATTGTCCGAGAAACTTTCTTCTTTGAAATATGGACTGCAGGATGTGAATGTGAATGTGAGTGTGAATGTGAATATGAATATGAAACAATATTTACTCAATTTTACGAATATTTTTCTAAATAAGCGATTACAAATTTGGATGAATAGGCCACTGATGTATCAAATGTACAATAAGATTTGCGAATGATTCGAACATATATGTCCTGGAAAGCGAATAGTAGAAATGGGCCCGGGGCATCTCGTGTAAACAAAAGGCGCGAGCCAAGGAGTGGGGAGCGCTCGCCTGGCGACGGAATGACTCCGTAGACCGATAGCCTCGCTTGTCCCTGCGCTACTGCCGCATTCCATCGCCATAAAATGCTTTAATTAGGTGCGCTTGGTGTACACATTATATATGTTTTACTCACTTTTTTGATCCCAGCAATCAAAGCGTCCCTCATTATTGTAAAGACTATAAAGAATAGCCATTAATTAATATTACTAAAGTTAGTTATAATGTAACATTTAATTAATTTAATTTTTTTTTAAATTGTTAAAATACAAATATAAAAATTAAAAAACAACATACAAATAAAAACACAAAAAAATTACAAAACAATAAACAAATAAAAAAAACAAAAAAACCAAAAAAAATAAAATAAAATGGGATCCACGCGGCCACGTCCCCGTCGTGATCCTGGGTAATGCTAAGGGCCGCGATCCTGGTTTCTTACTCTTATTAAGGGTAGGTTTTCCCTCACCCCCTTATAGAATTGAAGGGTTGATCAGACTAATTTGTAAATATTAATTAATTTGACGATAAATGAAACTGTTTACCATTATTTCGGGATAAATTTAAATGTTACGTAAGAAATTCGATAAAAGGGTGGTCACCCTTAAATCCTCAAACAGTCTCACTTTTATTTTGGATGCGAGTGTAACATATACTTTTTCAAAATTTTTGAATAAAATTTGCAATTATCTAGGCATTTTTTAAATTTTTGTTTCAAATACAGGGGGTGGTTTACCCCCTAAAAATGATCGAACCGAGTCGAAAATTTTTCATTTTTCATATCTCTTGATGATGCAACTATTTTATTTGGTTCGGGCCGAAAATACTAAATCCTTATATACAAAACAATTAAATCGATACCCATAAATTCAAAGGGGTGTATTCAAATATGGTTTTCCGCCGATAAAAAAAAATACGTATGTCTTATTTTTACGTCTACTACAACATATTCAAAAATTATCAAAATCGGTGATTTACATTTGGGTAGTGTTACTTGTAAGCGTCGTCTGTATGCGAAGTGTAAAGCCAGTGGCACATATATGGATCAAAGCAGTGTCGATAATGTATTCTGTCATGTCGGAAGTAGTTTCGTAAATTTTCTGAAAATCCAGATATATCTGCGGAACGATAAGCCATACAATTAAATAAGTATAACGCTTTCAAAAATGCATATTTTACTCATATTTTTCATCTTTGATATTGATCGTAACTTAACACGGGTTCCTAAAAATCAAACATAACCTATAAGATTCTAGTGGGGGCATGTTGTTACATTTTCTTGGGGGCACATTGTTACATGTAACAACTTTCCCCATATCTTTTCATACTGATATTATTTAATGATATCTCATTTTCTATCGTATATGATCGTTGATATAGATTTGCAAGTATGGTAAGAACATACAAGAGGCGAACCTCTCGTGGAGATACTTCTGAATTGAAGTTTTTCAAAAAGCTGTGTCTGCAATGTCCCAGGAGAACATGTCGTTGAGAGATGCTGCAATTCGATACAAAATCAATTTTATGACGTTACATCGTTACAAAAAAAAAATTGAAGGATCATCAGAAACGAATAAGAATAAAGTATCAGTTGGCTATGCAACACCGTCAAAAATTTTTACCGATGAACAAGAAGAGGAATTATCTCAATATGTTCAGGATTGTGCAAAATTATATTATGGATTGAATACCAAAGACTTACGAATATTGGCTTATGAGTTGGCCATTGCGAACAACAGTAAAATTGATAACTCATGGAAAACAAATAAAATGACATCTAGAGACTGGTTAATGGGATTTCTGAAGCGGAAATCAAATTTGTCATTGCGTACGCAAGAGCCGACAAGTCTTACCCGAGCAACAGCATTTAACCGTCACAATGTTAATCTATTTTTCAACAATCTTGGAGCCGTTTATGAAAAACATCAATTTGAAGTGCAAGATATATATAATACAGATGAGACCGGACTAACCACCGTCCAGAAACCAACTAAAATCATCGCAAAAAAAGGTACGAAACAAGTTGGGGCCATAACCTCTGGTGAAAGGGGGACACTAATAACTATGGCACTGGCAGTAAGTGCAAGTGGCAATAGTGTGCCCCCAATGTTAATATTCCCTCGGAAAAACTTTAAGTCATTTATGACTGCTAATGCACCACCTGGATGCATTGGAGTAGCTCATCCTTCAGGATGGATGACTGCGGAAAACTTTTTGGTTTTCATAAAGCACTTCGTTAAATTCACACGTTGCACTAAAGACCACCCCGTCTTATTAATGGTGGATAACCATGAATCGCACATTTCAATTTCCGTGCTGAACTATTGTAAAGACAATGGGATAGTGCTTTTAAGTTCCCCCCCCCCCCCCCCACACTTTTCATCGTCTTCTTAGACAGAACAGTGTGTGGGCCTTTGAAGAGATATTTTAATCTTCATGCAGATGGATGGCTTAAATCGCATCCAGGCGTACCCATAACTATTTACGATATTCCTCAGATTTTAAAAGAAGCTCTGCCACTTGCCGCTACACCTAAAAATATTCAAAAAGGATTTGAAGTTGCAGGAATTTGGCCCTACAATAGAGAGATTTTTTCTGATGAGGACTTTTTACCGTCCGAAGTTACGAACAGACAAACGGAAAAAAGGAAGGCTAACACAAATGCAGTTGATGAATCACTTGATAACCAAGTGATTGAGGATCCGTCAGTTATTCGCCATTTGACATTATCACCTCAATCTTCGACATCTACCGCTGGACGTTTTACGAATGGAACCCATATTACACCACAGCAATTAAAACCTTTCCAGAAAGCTGCTCCTCGAAGGCAAACAAGAGTTAACCGTCGGAAACATACATCTGCAGTTTTGACCGATTCTCCCATAATAACTGCCCTTGAAGAAGAACAGCGTGAACGAGAAAGCCGAAAAAAGATGAAAAAAGTGACGAAAAATGTTGCTGGAAAAAAGAACCACAAATCTAAAAAAGGAAAACAAAAGAAACGTGTCAACAAAGATACGGAGTCTGACCAGACAGAGGAAGAAGATGCATTGTGCGTTATTTGCTTGGGACCGTTTTCAGGATCTAAAAATGAGAGCTGGATTCAGTGCACCGCTTGCAAAAGATGGGCACATGTTTCCTGTGGCAGTGACGATGACTTTTACGTATGCGTACACTGTCAGTCTGACAATGATTAATTATTATATTATTAATCTACTTACTGTTTAATACTTAAATTACTTATTATTATTACTACTATATTACTACTATTACTAATATTACTTCTATTATTACTACTATACCTACTTATTTTCAAATTTATCTTATATTTTTAGTTTGTAACAACTTACCCCATGCATAGTAACAACGTGCCCCGCCATGGGACACATTGTTACATTCTGCACCAAAATGTTTAAATAATGGTAGATGCTTTTTTATAAATAATTAAACTTAAAACAAATATATTTTTTGTAAGATAAAGGTGTATTGTTTGTCATTCAATATTACATTTTCCGATTTAATAAAATTTTTCGAAGATATGAGGTAAAATGTAAAAATTGTAATAACCTGCCCCACTCTCCCCTATATATATAAAAAATATTAAATATAATATTAAATATATATTAAATTTTGCAGACATATATTTTATATGTTTTGTGATATAGATAAAAATAACAATTATTTCAGAATAATAATGAATAAGCGAAATATGTATATTTAATGAAAAATTTCTTTATTTTATATGTATACATACTAATATATTGGGTTGGCAAATAAGTTCGTTCGGTTTTTGAGGGTGGAATAAATCACAATTTTTTTTATATACAAAATAAATTTTAATCAATTATATATTGACCATTCTTATTGATGACCTCTTGCCATCTTTCCACCAACTTCATTATACCGCGTTCGTAGAACGTCTGGGGCTTATCGTCGAAAAACCAATCCAGATGTTTTTTGACGATCTTCTCGTTATCGAAAGTTTTTCCGTTCATGGAGTTCTGCAACGATCGGAATAAATGATAATCAGAAGGAGCCAGGTCCGGTGAATACGCAGGATGAGGCAAAACATCCCAACCAAGACTAAGCAATTTATTCCGAGTGGTCAATGACGTATGCGGTCTGGCGTTGTCGTGGTGGAAGACGAGACCTTTGCGATTTGCCAATTCTGGACGTTTTGTGCGGATTGCTTGGTCCAATTTGGTTAACTGCGAGCAGTATACGGTTGAATCAATTGTTTTGCCTGACGGTAACAGCTCGTAATGGATGACACCTTTATAATCCCACCATACGGAGAGCATGATCTTCTTTGGATGCAATCCCGCCTTCGAAGTTGTTTGCGGCGGCTCACTGATGTGCTTCCATGATCTTTTACGCACTACATTATCGTAGACGATCCATTTTTCATCTCCCGTTACCATCCGCTTTAAAAATGGGTCGTTTTCTTGACGTTTCCGCAGCAAATCGCATATGGATATGCGAGTGGCTAAGTTGGCCTCGGTTAATTCATGCGGCACCCAAACATTGAGCCGAGAAACGTATCCCAGCTGGCGCAAATGATTTTCGGCGCTTGTATGGGATATGTTAAGTGCTGTTGCAATCTCTCTCACCGATTGACATGGATCTTTATCGATTATGGCCTTGACATCGTCTGAATTAATCTCGGTCGGGCGACCGGAGCGGGGCGCATCATTGATGTCAAAATCTCCAGAACGGAATTTGGCAAACCACTTTTGGCATACGCGTTCTGTTAAGGCATCATCACCATATACACGACATATCTTTTTATGAGCTTCCGCAGCTCGTTTGCCTTTTTTAAAATAATAGAGCAAAATATGACGATAATGCACTTTATTTACTTCCATCTTTACAGCTACGCAACACGCACAATACTAATGTTTGTTAAACCGAAATTCATAGAAAGGTTACGCTTGACATAACCTTTCAAATGCGCAATCGAGTTGTGCGCTTGCGCCGAAAACAAAAAAAGTGAATCGGAATGAATCTGTACCAAAATAAAAACCGAACGAACTTATTTGCCAACCCAATACATATTATCTCAGGTTACAGGTTTATATTATCGACACTTTGTGCACATAGCATGGAACAGAACCATCATCTGTGGACATAGCGTGTTACCCATCGAGAAATTTCGTAGACATTGCTGTGTAGTTCAATGTGCACGTTTTATGGACATAGAGGCGTCTCGAATTGTGGTCACACCTAAATTATTGACACTTCGTGCACATAGCATGGAACAGAACCATTATCCGTAGACATAGCACGGAACAGAACCATCATCTGTGGACACAGCGTGTTACCCATCTAGAAATTTCGTAGACATTGCTATGTAGTTCAATGTGCACGTTTTATGAACATAGAGGCGTCTCGAATTGTGGTCGCACCTAAATCGCGGGCATGACCACTCTCATCCTTCTCTTTGGTCGTATGCGAGAATACCAAAACATCTCATACGCGACAACGCCAATTTACTAATCCTGTTTAAACAGGATGGTACCAACTTGAAACATGTGTACAACGATCACGTGAATACCGACATGTCGTACGATGAATTTTGTGCGTTATGTCGCAGTTGTTGGCAGCGCGAGTATGGATTCGTAGTGATAGACAAGGACTCGTTTAATAACGGACGATACAGAAAAGGATTTAACGTGTTCGCAATACCGCGAAGCGGCTAGTCGTTACCGATACCTCGTTGTAGTCAAACGTGCGCGATCGACGTTTCTTTCAACATGGCTGGGAGCAGTGAGCGCGAAAAGATTGTGAGGGAGATTGAGAAAACGAGCGAATCTATCCGCAAGAAATATCATGCTTTGAAGACCGGTAAAATCGAGAGTGATATCGTGACGAAGAGACATCTCGGACCAATTATCGAGCCGCTGCAAAAAATCGTTGACAATTCTAGCGTATACGCGATAAAAGACGAACCGGTGTCGCGTAACGATGACGTAGGGATTGAAATGCCGACCGTCCAGAAACGTGAATACAGACGCATCTCGACAATGTCTGCCTGCCACAGGTCATCGTATCCCCGAACTATAACGTGTCTTCGTGGAAAATTTTTTCTCGCCGGAGTTCTTCGACGAGTCGTCGTTTTTCAGAACTGGCGACCTTGGATTTCGATGAGTTCATGTTTCGACGGTGCGATTGTTAACTGATTGGTATCAACTGATTGACGCGTAATACATGCGATGAAATTACGATTTCTGTTTTTAACCGTTTATTTCCGTTTGTTATCTTTTAATAGCGGTTCTTTGTCGTCCGTTGGCGTTCGATAGCGATCCATGACCCGTTCATAGCCGTTTTTGACCCGTTCATAACCGTTTTTGGCCCGTTCGTAGCCGTTTCTGGCCCGTTCGATAGCCGTTTGATAGCTGTCCGACAGCCGTTCCTTGGTCGTTTGCTGTCGCCCGTTGTCGTCCCTGAGCCGTTCATAGCCGTTCCCGTACCGTTCATTACTGTTCATCGTCGTTCGTTAAAGGTTCGATTGTCGTTCCTGAGCTGTTCGAAAGTCGTTTTGTTGTCGTTCGCAAGACGTTCGTTAGCCGTTCCTGACTCGGTGGTAATTGCACGCCGAAGTTTGTTTATCGCAGTCCGTAACGCTTGCACGTCTTTCTCGATCGCAGTCTGCTTCTCGTCTGACTCTCTCTGCTGATTTTTCACAATTTTAAGGCATGGTTCCACATACAGTTTGTTGGCGACGTCGGTATCGGCATCATTTCTGCGTTCAAATAGTCCGAATTTGTTGATTGACGACATTTTTTCGAGTAAGAACACCGATCGACTGATTCGTTTGACGATGCGTCAGTTAATTTATAATAAGACCAGCTTCGCGAAGTTCCTCGATGATCGACAGTATCTCGTTTTCGTGAGCGTTGTGGCCAGCTTGGCACGAAGCTTCGAGCAATCGCAGGCGATCCACTAGCTCGTTGGGATCATCCCAGTGTACGTAATCGATCGCATTGTCGTTTAGCGTCATAGCGCGAGGTAATCAATAGTAACGGTGCGATTAAATTTTTGTACTTGTATCCCCTGTTGCTCCGTAGTTGACCGTCAGCATTGTGATTGCGTCTATGCACATTAGTCGTTAACAGTATATTTTTGTACTTTCGCATATCATCTTCTGTGTATTCATCATCGTCGGGAATTTCCTTGAAAATCAGCTCGTAAAGACCTGGCGTACCGATGTATTTCACACCGTCAACGAGTATGTTATCGTTGTCGTCCACGTCGAAACGTTTGCTACCGAGCATCATTCCATCCTTGCCGAGATAAACGCCGTACACTTTATCTATACCGCTCTCTTCGTCACCGCGTAGGACAGGCAAGATGTATTTTTGACTAAGCGGACCCAAATGATCACGCAACGTTTCTTGACCCTCCACTGTTTGCATCTGACCTTGAACGACTGTTGCGAGTGAATTGTCCGTAGTTTCGAAAACATTCGCGGTCGCGAGGACATCGTTCGTTGTCGTCGCCGTCATCGGTTGTACGTTTTCAATCATCGCACGCGGTGTAGAGGTCAACGGTGCATCGTCGCCGTCGTTTAACCTATATCGCTTCGGAGATTCAGGTGATTCGATCCACTCGTTTCCTCTTCATCTTACTCCATATCGCATCCTTTTCACGTTTCTGGACGGTCGGCATTTCAATCCCTACGTCATCGTTACGCGACACCGGTTCGTCTTTTATCGCGTACGCGCTAGAATTGTCAACGATTTTTTGCAGCGGCTCGATAATTGATCCGAGGTGTCTCTTCGTCACGATATTACTCTCGATTTTACCGGTCTTCAAAGCATGATATTTCTTGCGGATAGATTCGCTCGTTTTCTCAATCTCCCTCAAAATCTTTTCGCGCTCACTGCTCCCAGCCATGTTGAAAGAAACGTCGATCGCGCACGTTTGACTACAACAAGGTATCGGTAACGACTAGCCGCTTTGCGGTATTGCGAACACGTTAAATCCTTTTCTGTATTGTCCGTTATTAAAACGAGCTGTCCTTGTCTATCACTACGAATCCATACTCGCGCTGCCAACAACCGCGACATAACGCACAAAATTCATCGTACGACATGTCGGTATTCACGTGATCGTTGTACACATGTTTCAAGTTGGTACCATCCTGTTTAAACAGGATTAGTAAATTGGCGTTGTCGCGTATGAGATGTTTTGGTATTCTCGCATACGACTGACAGAGGTAGAAATAATCGACGTTTGAGTGTCGACCCATCGAGAAATATTCTCTAACTACGTCTTGTTTATCGCATGCCACGTCATCGAAGACGAAGATTGAGTTTGGACGCGTCTCGCTCGGTGGAATGACGTCACTGTTATTGGAGAATGCAAAGTAGCCGATTTCGTCGATCGATGTCATAAGATTCTCCAAGTACTGATATTTTGGCTGTTGCAACAACTTTGAGTACACATACACATTCTCAAAACGTACATCGTGTGGACTTTCCAGTAAATTTATCAAAACGTTGGTTACTGCAATTAGAAGGACCGCAAACGATTGCGCGTATAGTACTCGGTAGCATCGTACCATGCTTGCGTTGCTTTTCCGCGTTGTCTCCCATCGACCGTAATCTGTCGTCGAAATTAGTCACTTTGATCGTCGGCGATTATTGCACGAACCACATGTTTGCAACAAAAAATGCAATGACGGAGTCGTGAGAACGTGCCTATTTATATGTGCGCAAAACCGCGAGTCGTTCAGTATTCGAAATGTTTTTGCTTCTGACGGATGACAGTGATATTTACGATTTAACCGTCGAACAATTGAAGTATATACCCAAGATCATTCTACTGCGGCAGTTTTCTAATTACATAGATTATGTGTGGGATAAACTTCCAGAAGATATTAGAGCGGATCCCGAAATTCAACAACATCGTCGGTGCCTGGAACATTATAATTTACCGTGTCATCAAACGCATATTGACGGTCCGCCACCATTGATAAAGAATTGCGGCGCATGTCAGCAACGGCTTCGAGCGAATCCGTAAAAGGCGGCAGTCTACTGAGGCGGCAGTGTGCGATAAACGCGCTTCCTTTCGAGTTACATATTCCTGGCTATCAGTTTTGCGGCCCGGGCACTCATTTGGAAAAGCGATTGGCGAGAGGCGATCAGGGTATAAATCCACTGGACGCGGCGTGCCGCGATCACGACATAGCGTATTCTCGGAGTAACGATCTCGCGGAGAGACACGCGGCGGACCGGATACTCGCCGTAAAAGCGCGAAGACGCATCGTCGCGAGAGATTCCGCTCTCGGTGAGAGAGCCGCAGCCACAGCTGTCTGGGTAGCGATGAAAGCCAAGACGAAGATCGGTATGGGTATGAAAACGAAGACGAAGAAGAAGGCGGCGAAAAAAAACGGATACTTCCGGCAGCAAAACGCGGCGGCATATTGCCGATTCTACCAATGTTGGGTGCGCTCGGATCCTTGATCGGCGGAGCGGCTGGCGTGGCAAAAGTGGTGAACGATGGCAAAGCCGCGCGACGTCAGCTCGAGGAGCTACAACGCCACAATCGCACGATGGAAGGTCGCGGACTGTATCTCGCTCCGTACAAGTATGGGCGAGGAGTGTATCTCGCCCCGTACAAACGCGGGCAGGGAGTAACAGCCAAAAAGAAAAAAAAACGTCATTAAAAAAAAAACGTTAAAAATGCCTACGGGTGTGACAACGAACGTACAATTAGATCAACTGGCAAGACGCATGCGTGTACCATACTTTAGAGGTGTTTTTATGCGTAACGCATTACCGATAAGCGGTGTACGTCGAAACGAGAGCGGTATCGTAAATCTAGATGATGCGACGGGTCCCGGCACTCATTGGGTGGCGTATGCAAAGAGGGAAAAATTACGTGGTATATTTCGACAGTTTTGGTAATCTTTGGCCGCCTAAAGAACTCACGCAGTATTTCGGAGACGGTGTGACGACAGAATATAATCACGCATCTTATCAACGTTACGGTCAGAACATCTGTGGACAGATGTGTCTATGGTTTCTCCGAACAGTCGACACGCGCGAATTTAAAGCTTGACGAGGTGTCGTGAGGACTCAGTATTCATTGAGCGGCTTCTTTCATCTTCTTGACACAACCTTCAGTTATTTATTATTTTCATTTCAGACTATTGACCCGATTTCTCTATTTTAGATTTATTTAATATTTTATAATTTATATCTTTTATTTTTACCTTATACAACCTTCTCTTATTTATTATTTATATTTTAGACTATTGACCCTGTTTCTCTACTTATACTTTTGAGTTTGTGTCCTTTTTATTTTATCTATTTATTAAAATTTTGTAACGTTTATCACATTGTCGGACTCAATTTTGCTCAGTCCTTTCTTTTCCGTCACCAACAACAGACGTACTTTATAAGTAATCGTAATCGATACCGATTCATTGTCATCTATATTATTTATCTGTATTCATTTTTCATCGGACTATTTTTGTAAGTTTTAATCTTGATTTGTATAATTTTGCGCCTTTAAACGATTATTGTAGTTCCTTCACATCGTATTTGTAGATATATTTGAAGAGGACCTAAATCACAGGTCGAAACGTAATAAACGTCATTTTATATATCACTGGTGCCAGTTTGGGAGTCAGTCATTACCTTCTACTTTTATTCTTTCATCATGTCGCTGACGCTTACGTTGACCGGAAAGAGCAGTGTCCTTGCCGTAAACTACTTTCCACCCATAGATTTGAGCGATGACGATTACGAGCTCGGTCTAATGGACTTTGAAACTTATTACACGATACCGAACGTGAATGCTTCGAAATAATAAATTTTACTTTGACAACGATTTGGAAAAAATTACGATTCTCGAGGGATCGTATGAATTGCAAGCCATAAATGACTTTTTGAGGCGTGCAATTTCGCGAAAACGTCCGCAACCCGTCGACGATGAAGATGAAGAATATCCGATAGTGCTCCGCGCTAATTACAGTACGATGAAAAGCGAGATTAAATGCGCCTACAAAATAAACTTTAGCAAGCCCAACAACATTGGACCGCTGCTGGGATTTTCATCGTACCGCGTGCTGAAGCCGCGACAGTGGCACGAATCGGACATGCCGATTAACATCATCAACGTGAACATTATCCGCATTGAGTGTAACGTGACCGCGGGCGCGTACTGCAACAGTAAACCCGTGCACACGATACATGAATTTTCACCGAGAGTGCCACCAGGATATAAGATATCGGAAACGCCAACGCAGATCATTTATCTGCCGATCGTCACACGGAGCATTACGGATTTAACGATACGCATCGTCGATCAGGACGGACGATTGCTCGACTTTCGAGGAGAAAAGATCACCATCACGTTGCACGTACGACGACGACGACGATAACGCGTGGAACGCATGAGATGCTCGTATTGAACGGATCGGAGCGCGTGAGAGACAAGCATACCAACTTTGAGAGAACGATAGCGACGTCAACGTTTGACAATATTCAGTCACGCAGTTGTATCAAGAAAAAGAAACTCAACGCAACGAACGTTGAATTTTTAAAATCTTTGGGATTCGCGGTGCGAAACGCCTGACGTGAACAATGACTGACATCCTCAACATTGGGGGCGAGCCAATCTTCGACGATCGCATCGTCAAGATCGAGTCTCACACGTACAATCCGTTTGCCAACACGACGTTCGGACATAGCGACGAGATAAGAATACCCATACAGCAACAGGATCTGTACACGTTGCCATGTGAAAGTCTTCTATACATCGAGGGAAAATTAACGATAAACAAACCTGCCGAGGGATCTGATGTGACATTGGGAAATAATTGCGTCGCATTCATGTTCGATGAGATTCGATACGAACTTGACGGTGTGGAAATTGATCGCAACAGAAATGTAGGAATTACTAGCACGCTCAAAAATTATGTATCGCTATCGTACGACAAAGGAATGATTATGCAAAATGCTGGATGGAATATTTCATCAGTCATGTTGAATGGATACTTCAACTTTTGCGTACCACTGAATACACTATTGGGATTTTGTAAGGATTACAAATCTGTGGTTATTAACGCTCGTCACGAATTGATTTTAATACGCGCACGCAACGACAACAATTGCGTTGTGGGAAATCCTGCACTCGTGCCCGTGATTAACATATTCAAAATACAATGGCGAATGCCTCACGTTATGCTGAAGGAGATAAATAAGCTTTCAATGCTGCGTACTTTGGAAAGCGGACGATATCTCAACATGGGTTTTCGTTCGTGGGACCTGTACGAGTACCCGCTGTTGCAAAACACTACCAAGCATTCGTGGGCTGTAAAAACCACGAGTCAGCTTGAAAAACCGCGATACGTTATTTTTGCGCTGCAGACTGGTCGAAAGAACGTTATGTTCGAGGATACGAGCCGATTCGACGATTGTAAATTGACCAACGTGAAACTCTATTTGAACTCTAAATTTTATTCATACGATGATCTGAACTTAGATTTCGATAAAAAAAGATGTGCTATGCTTTATGATATGTATGCACGTTTTCGTCAAGCCTATTACGGATGTGCGTACTATGAAACGTTTTGTACGGTGCTTACGTTTCTAGAGAAAGGATTTTTTGTGGTCATCGATTGCTCACGACAAAACGAGTCTGTCAAGAGTGCCACCGTGGATGTGAGATTGGAATTTGAGTGCAAAGAGAATGTACCGGCAAATACCACCGCGTACTGTCTCATTATACACGATCGCGTAATTCAGTACAATCCGTTGACCAACGTAGTGCGCAAAATCACCTGAGTGCCGCAGCATTGATATAAAATGTACGATGCATTAAGGTCGACCGCAGTCTTTTTTCAACAACAATAAAAAAAACATCGTCATGTCCGTATCGACGTTCGTGGATCTGCAAGGCTTTATCGTCGGCAGAAACTTTGTCGTCAAGGAGTTTGCCGCTCTCAGAGAGGGATCTATCCTCTCTCACTATATTTTTGGAAGCATCAAACCAACCTTTGGTGGCTTCTCACCAAAGCAGAAAAACATGCATCCTGGTTGACAGCGAATCATCACAGATTACAATGGGAAGACGGAATGATTCCATATGGCAAGGCTAGAACTTTAATTACGACGGCGGTGATGGGTGCGACGGAGAACGAGATATCACCTATCGTGTACGTCAAGGGACATGAAAAACGAGAATGGCTGCGGGATCTGTTACTGGATGACGCGAGAGAAGAAGTCTATATCGAAAATATTGATGCACATTATGAAGACATTGAATCTTTGAATAAGTTGAGCGTTATGTATACGCTGCGTTGCCAGAAACATGTATCAAACTGCACTTTACAAAATGTATTTAAACTATTCAATTGGTGGTCCGACCATAAAAATATACATGTGTAACGAAGCGTTCCGAATAACAAACGCGTACTGTCACCCCCGACATAAACAATCATTTCCGCGCCGCACCAACCCGCTTGTCACCGACCTGCGGGTATATATATCACAGGATTTTCGGTATTAAGCATGTTCCTTCCGACCAGCGAGTTGAGCAGGTCTATCCACCGGGACTTAGTCTCCGGATCCTATTCGCTTGTGTGCTGAACAAGCAATTCCTCCAGGGCGCGCGTTGAGCGTCACCGAGAGCCGCGAGTTGAGCGACAGTTACCTATCCGCATACGAATCTCGCTACGAGCTGAGTAGCGATATCCGAAGTCCACGAGTTGAGTGGCATACCGCGGGCTGAGCGGCAACCCCGCCTCGTGATGAGAGGCCTCCACCTTTCCGAATCATCCCTTAATTCGCCGTACGATTAATCCGCACTCGAATCACCGACACCGGACGGAATCCGCCGAGCCCGCCCGATCTCCGTAGCCGGAGCCGCGCCGCCGAAACACCGCGAGACCCGCCGATCACGCCCGATCTCCGCGATCCGCGTCGCGCCGCCGAGACACCGCGAACTCCGACGGACCGAACCGAATCCAGCCCACGGCATTAAGCCGCATTCACGCGCACCAGCGCCAACTGCGAATTCTAAAGCCGGCAATACCGGACTTGTATATATTAGAAATAAGTTAGTATGTAAGATATTGTATAAGTTAGTCATAGAATAAAACCTAGTTGTAAGATATAAACGCACGCCTATTTCACTCAGCCTTCGACTCCACCGCCCGAACTTTGGATAACCGCGACTATCCGCAGCACAAGAAAATCCACTGTTACACATGTAACCAATTGTACTTTACAAGAAAAAAAAATGTACATCCAAGTGATGGTCTAACTATAAAAACATAAATATATTATTAATCAAAAATAGTTGTCAATTTTTTCCCCTTCCACTATCCACCCATATTCCTTTTCCGCTTGCGTATGGTTAAGATTATATCGTTTGTTCTCGTAATTTCTACGCTGACATTGGTGCTTGAAAATTTAGGAGGGGAATAATCCCCTCTCTTTGTAATTTTTTTTTTATCGACGCTGAAGAACACGATCGTACACGTTTAGTGTTGCATCAGCCGCTTGTACGAACCGCTCAGCGAACAGCTTCCCGTTATAAGAGCAATGGACTACGGCATAAATTATTACGTTCCGATTGAATGTGATAAAAGATCTGATGGGTAAGTATCATAAATTTATATATATTTTACACAATTTTATACAATAATAGTTTCAGTTTTTGGTAAATCGGAATTACATTACAAAAAACGTGCTATCTCGGGAAAATGCCCGCGCTACATGCATATCATGAGAAGGACATTTGCTCTGACACCTACGGCGCATAAATATTTGGAAATTGGCCTCAAAGTGGGACCCGTGTCTTCTGTGGAATTAATTCTCGGAGATATCCGAGGACATCAGATGGTGTTGCCTTATACAACGTGGACAAGATTCATTGAAAGACGCATGGATATTGATTCCTGCAATCAACAGCTACTTCGCCATTACAGATTGGAGATCTATCTGTAGGACTCGCTTCAATACGTGATGTGAACGTTGTAAAACTAACATTACATGCTACATCCTTATACATGAAGCCATCAACCGTACTCTTTATGTTCGAGCTAGAACATTGTGTCGAACATGTATATTTCAAGCTGTGTCAGAGTATAAAAAGCGTTAGTGATAGATATAAAGATTTTATAGATATTTTGCGTAATAATTATTTTATCGATAAACGTAGTGCAGCTACAATATTACGTCAAGCTTATGATAAAACTTCAATCATAGATTGTGAACTATTAGCTTATGCTCTAGATCCTATAATGTATGATGCAATTCATCATCAATAAATAATGGTAAAAATTACTTTAATTCTATTTCTTCCCCATACCATTTCCCCATACTATTTCATCCAATATTGTTTCCTTAGATAAATTAGATTTAAAAAATTGATAAAAAAGTTAATATAATTATTTATTTAAAAAAATAAATTTAAGATTAAATATTGTAAGACATGCGAGCAAGAAAGGGAGCGCTTGTGGGGAAAGGGAATACGCGCTTGTGGGAGAAAGATCTTAAAGAGATAGAATTTTCAAAACTAACAAATAACGCGTTAATGTTTTTTTTGGGGGGAAAAAAACGGAAAGGTTTGCATGTAACCCGGTGACGCACTAGAATATCTAATCTTCCGGCGCCGGATATTTTATAAAAAATGAGTGATTCATGGAACTCGGAATTTATGTTTCTTTGGGTCTTATTGTCCCTTTGAACAAAAAAAGATAAGAAAAAATTTTAGAAATTTGTGACAATGTTTAAACATTATCGTGTGACGCACTAGAATATCTAAACTTATCTTCCGGCGTCGGATAAAAACTGAGTGATTCATGGTTTTATTTATTTATTTATTTATTTCGATTGATCTTTATGTGCTTATATATATACAGTGGCGTGCAAAAGTTTCCGGCCAGTAACATTTTATACTCTAATTTTTTTTTTAAAACCCTAATAAAATTTTACTTATTACCAGTTGCGAGTATAACATATAGGTAACAAAATAATATAGTGAAAAAATATTGTTTATGTTTATGAAAATATTTATTGTTGTAAATGTCATATTTACATGTGCAAAAGTTTCCGGCCATTTTGTATTACAAAGAAAATTATTGGTCCACTCATTCTATATTGCACTTCAGTAACTTAAAATAATATTTTAGTGTCAATACTTTGTAGCCATACCCTTTGCAGCGATAACAGCGGCACAACGAGCTGGCATTGATTCTATTAATCGATTAATGCAAGCAGACGAAATATTATTCCATTCTTGCTTTAACGATTCGAATAAGACGGTCTTATTTGAATGTGTATGCCTTCGAATTTGGCGATCTAGCTGCTCCCACAAGTGTTCTATCGGATTCAAGTCCGGTGATTGAGATGGCCAGCTTAAAACTTCTATATTTCTATTAGCAAACCACTCCTGTAACATCTTTGAAGTATGTTTGGGGTCATTATCCTGCTGAAATATCCAATCCTGTGGCATTTTTTCTTCAGCATATGTTAGCAAGTTCTTTCTTAAAATGTCCTTGTAAATAGCAGCATTCATAGTTCCAATGATCTCGACAAGTGGATCGACTCCTTGTGCGGAGAAAATTCCCCAAACCATCACACTTCCTCCACCGTGCTTTACAGTAGGAATTTGGTACCGAGCGTCATTTCTGGTACCCGTAGGACGTCGTACATGTTGTCGGCCATCGCTTCCAAAAAGATTAAATTTAGATTCATCTGAGAAAGCTACTTTTTTCCAATCTTCGACTGTCCAATTTTTGTGAATCTTAGCAAACTGTAATCGGGCTTTCCTGTTCTTTTTACTGATTAGCGGTTTTCTAATACCTATACGGCCAAATAGTCCTACATCATGTAGTCTTCGTGTCACAGTGCTACGATTAACATCGGCAAGATTCTCATTCTGTAACTCGCGTGCAATTTGAGCAGCAGTTTTCCTTACATCTGCAGTTGACTTGCGTTTAATGACTCGATCTACTTTTTTAGATGTCTTTCGTGGTCTTCCACTACGCGGGCAATCTTCCAAACCGTATCCAGCACGATACCTAGCAATAATATCATTCACGGTTGATTTTCCTATCGATAATAATGAAGCAATCTCACGAGAACACTTTCCATTTTCAGAAAATTTAATTACTCTCTCTCGAATTTGTACTTGCGTATGCCGAGCCATGTTTAAGCTCTCAGGACTTCCTACGAACTAAGTGTATTCATTGAACGCAATATTATGTAAATATAAACAAATAACTCGAGGCCTATTATAGGTAATACAAAATGGCCGGAAACTTTTGCACAAATATGACATTTACAACAATAAATATTTTCATAAACATAAACAATATTTTTTCACTATATTATTTTGTTACCTATATGGTATACTCGCAACTGGTAATAAGTAAAATTTTATTAGGGTTTAAAAAAAAAAATTAGAGTATAAAATGTTACTGGCCGGAAACTTTTGCACGCCACTGTATATTTATTTATTTTTATAAGTAAAAATCGAAAAATTGATTAATTGATTATTTTATTATAAGGAAAAATTGATTTTTTTTAATTAATTGATTGATTATTTTATTATAAAGAGAAATTGATTTTTTTATTAATTGATTGATTATTTTAATTCTTTTGATAATTAATTGATTGGTTGATTAATTTAATTGATTGATTAATTTAATTGATTAATTAATTGATTAGTTACCCCCCCCGTGACGTCATATCCCCACTCCCGTGACGTCATACCCCCCATCCCAATGTGAGAAACCGCCTAGTATACCTACTCATGTAATTGCCGGCAAAACTTGTTTTTTTTTTGTGCAGTGCGTACTTCGGAGTTCGTTGCATCGAGAGAAGTTTCTGTACTCAGAATTGGGGCATCACCATTTTCGATACATGGCTTGTTTGTTAACACTTTCGGAAATTTTTTAAAGAAATAATTTCGAGGGTGTGATTTTGATTTCTGGAGCCATGATTCTTCTGCGAAATCAAAATCACAATCGAGAGTTGCGATTCTGGACGTTTGTCGAGTGGTGAGCAAGCTATACTTGCGTTCTGTAAGTCTCGCTAGGAGCATGGACTCCTGGGTTTGTATAATGCGCGGAACTAACTGCCTCATGCGGCCATCAAAGATGTATACTTTGACAATTTTATTCCAATTTTCAACTGCAGCATTGCAGTCTCGACGGATTCCAAATTCTTTTATTGCAATTGCGGACCACAGAGAGTAGTAAGGCAGCAGTTCGTAAAGAATGTATCGTATGAACTTTGGCAGATATAAATCCGGTTTCTTTGCTGACTTCCAATTTTACCTGTTCGTTAATTGAATTGAAAAAAATAAAAAATCGTGATTGTTCCCACATCCATTTACCACGTACCGGGTAATCGTCGACGATCTGTTCTGTATTATATAAACCTTTATCTGGTCGTTCCTGCTTTATTGCAGCATTAACGTTGCTGTCACATTCTGCGTTTCTAAGTCCCTCATAATGTTCTTCAAAATTGGCACTTTTAACGTTATATCCAAACAACACCACGCAGAACTTGAATATTTGAATACTGCATACAACAGAGTTAGAAGAAGCGCTGCTAACTCTGTTGTATGCAGTAACATTGCTACGCATATCCCTAACAGAATTCTAAGAGATTCATCTGTGGTGAAAACTCGGATACGTCTTAAAGCCGCATGAATGACATGGAACGAAAAAATGTGGAGCACTGTCAGCGGTAAGAAGTCTTTGGTAGAATTGTGGATCTTCTCCCACAATTGCTGGAGATAGTGGCATTAAGGCCATTGAACCCCAGTAAGACACTTTGAATCATTGCCTTGCTAAAATCAACTTCTACTTTGGCAATAACCGGTTTCTGTGGGGCCGGACAAAGATCTTTAATTGCGCAGTTAAACAGAAATAGAAATTCTGCGATGTGATTTATTCGGTGGCTACAGGATATGAATTCTGCTACTGTATGGCGAATAAGCTTTTCCTCCTGCCAAAACAAGACTATAGTAAAATGATCTTGTCGTAGCATCTGGAGGTTGTGCAACCACGTAGTGCCTGTAGCATCAAAGTAGAGGAAAACATCCTCTTTCTTCGAGAGATCTACTAAATACTGAATCACTTTTTCAGTAAATGTAACAACACGAAATGGGTACCAAGAATAATCTTGGATGAAACCAGAAGAATGCTATTAGTAGTATCTGTGTTTGGAACGATTGGTTTTTCTATAATAAATGTATAGGAACAACATCCGGACATCTTACATTTCGCCAAAGCCACAAATGGCGTGCAATTTTGACCATATCGTAGTATGTGCCATTTGAACATTAGGACGCATTTCTCGTGCTGTTTAGCAAAATGCTTATTTACTTCGTCGGTCCATCCTGATTTAAACCGTGGTACATTCGAAGTCCAATATTTATGAAGAAAAGAAACAGGCAGGATAAATGTAAAGAAAGCATTTTCAGCGACGTCATCAGCGTGAAATTTTATACCGGCGAGGAGGCAAGAATCGGTAGAGGGCGAAGTAGCTAAAGTGTCAGGTGGGATGATAGGTGAATTTGGAAATGAAGTACCTGGGAAATTTGCAACATTCCATCTATTATCACTTTCGACAGCTTCAACGTTTATCTGTACCTGTTTATGCAACATCTGCTTTTCGCGAAATTCAGAGCAGATTAAGGCATCAATATCCATATCGAAAGAAGAAGACATAGATATATCATCTGAGGCATTGTTGAAAGACGTTGAAGCATTGGAGTTTATTGATTTGTTACCAATTCTTTTACTCGGTTCCGTATTTCTCTTTAACATTAATAAATTGTCAAGTAAGCGGTTTCTATTAAAGGACCCCGCCATAATCTTATGGAAATTGGGTTTCGGCGGAATTGTTTGAAATTTTAGTATGTTGTAGCTTTCGACATCCTGAACAAATGTCTCCAGAGGCACAACCCCCAGAAATCAACCCTTCGCCCGCTATCAATCGGTGAAAGTCAATAAATGACCTAACAGCAGTATCTGTGATTGCTCCGAAATAATTCCCGCTCTTAGCCTAACCCGGAACCAACGACGTGGACGTGGCGGTAAACTGGCTCCTTTTGTGTGTGTGTGTGTGTGTGTGTGTGTGTGTGTGTGTGTGTGTGTGTGTGTGTGTGTGTGTGTGTGTGTGTGCACCTTAAAGATAAGGACCCCGTGGTTCGTCATTTCCACAGTATTTAACGACTCCAAACCTTTCTTTTTTACGGTGTGTGTGTATGTGTTTGTGTGTGTGAGAGCCCCTTAACTTATGTTCTATTCGCAGCATCTTCAATACTTCCTAATAAAGCAGTAGATGGATATTTTATGTTGTTCACATAACGATGTTGTTCTCAGAGCTATATCGGTAGGGATTACTGTTTGTACGGGAAACGGCTCCACGCGGTAAATGATTGGTTTAATTAGTCGAGGAACGAGGGAAGATGATGCCGAGTAATAGTAGCCTCGCGATCGACGGACAATCGAGTAGCCTTTATTCTGGTCTCTCGTTACTTAATGCCGCAAATAAAGAAAAGGATAACTAACAATATACAAAATAACTAAAGAAAATAAATCCAATACTGTGCTTAACAAGCGTGCCGCGAGCTCGAGGAGCTTCACTATCGCGGAACACACATGTGGTGCAGAGTCACTTGATCGGGCCGACAAATCGAGACTAACTCCGATTCGCGACGATCGCATTCGTGCGCGAGCCGAATACTCCAGTTTCGGTAGCCTGTACTAATAGGCCATCTATGATTACTTAGGATTGCTTAGTATTACCGGTGCGGTGAGCTGTCGCGCGCCGATAGAAGCCACCTTAATCGCAGCGGCATTCCGCGCGAACATACCGCCCGCCATCGCTCGAAGTAACAAAATTCGAGCGATCAGTTCGACAGAAAAAATGCTAACTCGACGTAGCGTGCACGCGGTACCTCACAACTGTAAATGCTGATGACGCAAATGATTCGATACAATGCAAATGTGATCACAATAAATTCACTAAAGGTACTACGAAAATAGCAAAGAGAAGAAAGAACAAAAATTAAGAAACAAGCAGTGCAAGAATTTTACAAGTAGAAAGGATTAAGAGTACCTTCTAGCCTTAACCTAATTAAAGTTACAAAAATTATGATACAAAGGTTATAATACAAATATGTACATATCGTGAACCTCTACTTCAGTTCATTCCTTAGTGGGCTCCGCCCGCCATGAATGTCTCAAATTGGGTGAACTTCACGATGGTTTCTTCGTGGACTGGCAGCAAGATAAGCTTGTTGACAGGTCGCACACACTCCGAACCTGCTGAGCGTAGGGTGGCAACTCTCGTCAATTCATCCCTTCCCGGATGAATGCGTAGTACTCTGGCCAATGGCCATTTGGTTGGAGGAACCAGCTTGTCCTTGAAGAGGACTAAGTCCCCTACCTGAAGCTCTCGGTTTGGCTTGAGCCACTTGGAACGTTGCTGGAGTTGAGACAGGTACTCTGAGCGCCAGAAGTGGTTCCTCATCAATTGAAGCGGACGCCACCCGGAACCTAATTGCCCAGGTTGATTGACCTCTATGTAGGGTTCTGGAGGAGCGACGAGGGGCCTCCCAATGAGGAAGTGCCCGGGCGTCAGTGCTGAGACATCGTTCGGATCAGGGCTGGGCGCGCTGATTGGTCGAGAATTGAGACAAGCTTCTATGCTAGCCAGCACGGTAGAGAGTTGCTCATACGTGAGCTTGGAGTCGCCGATGACTCTGTAAAGGTGACGCTTCATCGACTTAACGTTGGATTCCCAAATGCCTCCGAAGTTTGGAGCCCGAGGGGGGATGTATCGCCACTCGACTCCGTCGGAAGATACAGCAGCTGCCACAGCTTGTCCGGTAGCGGAGGTCTCAGAGAAGAGCCTGCGCAGCTCGGCTTCGCTGCCCTTGAAGGTAGTGCCGTTATCGCTGTAGATAACCCTGCAGAGACCGCGTCGAGCGACGAAGCGACGGTACGCGGCTAAAAAGGCGTCCGTGGTTAAGTCGGAGACTACCTCCAAGTGAATGGCCTTGACGACGAGGCACACGAATACAGCGACGTATCCCTTGGAGGTCTTCATCCCTCGGCCAGATGATGCCTTCAGCCAGAAGTAGCCGGCAAAGTCGACTCCAGAGTGCGCAAATGGTACAGCCGGCTTCGTTCGAATGGCTGGCAGTGGTGCCATTTGCTGCTCGAGGGTGATGGCGTTGTGACGGGTGCATGTGACGCAACTCCGCACAATGCGTCGGATTGTGGTATTGGCGCGTAGTACCCAGAATTTCTGCAACAGGTAACTATGTACTAATCTGTAACCCCCATGAAGGGTAGAAATGTGAGCCTTTCGAATGAGGAGGACAGTGACGTGATGATTTTTCGGAAGAATGATCGGATGTTTTTCGGATTCCGAAAGGAAGGAATTCTGAAGTCTGCCACCGACACGAATCAAGCCTAGGGTGTCGACGAAGGGCAGAAGTTTGCGAAGAGGACTGCTAGATTGAACCTCCCTCCTTGAAGCGAGACGCTGGAACTCTTCCGAAAACGCCTCCATCTGCACCAACCTGACAAGCGTCACTGAACCGAAGGATAGTTCCTGTGAAGACAGAAGGCCATTGCGTCGATCAGATTTTGCCAGCTTCGAATTGAGTCGCCAGCGATGAACGTAAGCAAGAATTGCGCACATCTTGTCGAAGGAAGAGAATCTAGTTAGCCAATCAGAAAATGGAGAGTTAGACTGAGTTAGCCAGATATTGACTCGATTACGTGATTCCAACTCCGTGGCTTCGAGTCTAGGATTAGAAGGCCATTTGGCTTGTGGTAGAGTCAGCCAATCAGGACCTCTCCACCGGATCCCCGATTCCCGCAACTGCCGCGGCGAACACCCTCTCGTAGCCAGGTCCGCCGGATTGTGAATGGATCTAACGTGGCGCCAAGTAGCTGTTGGTAGAGACGTGGTAATCTCACTGACTCTGTTCGCCACGTATGCCTTCCACTTGGATGGGTGCGACCGTAGCCATGACAGAACTACTTGAGAATCGCACCAACAATGAATTTGCGCCGGTTGGGTCTCCAGTTGCGGCAGAGTGACAGTGATCAGCCGAGCAAGAAGAGAAGCCCCACATAGTTCGAGCTTGGGAAGGCTAACGACCTTCAAAGGCGCGACCTTGGATTTGGCCACGAGGAGTCGTGTTGTCGATGCTGGGACTACGACGTAGATGGTGGCTGCAAATGCGCGCTCGGATGCGTCGCAGAAGCCGTGGAGATGCCATTCCGTGGCTCTATTAGTCCCCAGCCAACGTGGGATCTCTATAGCCTCAAGATCCTTCAGTTCTGTCCGGTATACGATCCAGGCCTGTTTGAATTCCCCTGTGACTTGAGCGTCCCAATCCGCTCCTTGAAGCCACAAACATTGCAGCAGCAACTTGGCCCGTATGACCACTGGAGAGACCCAGCCCACCGGGTCGAACAGCGTGGCAACTTGAGACAGGATTGTGCGTTTCGTCACTGTGGGAGATGAGGGCGGAAGACGCACTTCAAAATTGAAAACATCCGTGTGGGGTAGCCATTTTAACCCAAGTGTTGAAATCGTATCGATCTCACTCAGCTTCCTGTGATGCAGCGGCTCAGCTGCGCCCCGAAGATCGACGTGATTGGCAGCCCACTTATCCACCGCCATACCTGCTAAAGATAAAATACCAACAAGCTCAGTTTTAGCAACTTCCGTCTCCTCGAGTGTGTCTCCCCCCGCCAAAAAATCGTCCACATAGCGGTTTTTTTGGATTAGCTTAGATCCAAGTGGAAAGCGGTGCGCCTCCTTTTCGGCAAGATCCAGCATGCAAGCGTTAGCATGGAACGGAGCAGAGGCCGTACCGTAGGTCACCGTGAGCAGACGGTATGAAAGTAGCGGCGACTCGGGTGAAAACCTCCAAAAGATGCGCTGCCAGTCTAAGTCCTGCGGGTGGATTAGCATCTGCCGAAACATCTTTACTACGTCGCAGGTGAACGCGTATTGGAAGAAACACCATCTCAGGAGCACGACCAAAAGATCCTCCTGCAACTTGGGACCCGTATGGAGCAGAGAATTGAGTGAAACTCCCATGGCGTCCTTTTGAGAGCCGTTGAATACGACGCGGATTTTACGGCTGTCCCCCTTGAAGACAGGGTGATGTGGCAAATAATAAGCTTGCCTCGGGTTTGCCTCGTTCCCCGGGACCACTTCCATGTGGCCGAGGTCGATGTACTCACGCATGAATGCGGAGTATGCGGCTGCGACGTCGGGTTGTTTGACGAACCGACGTTCCAGACGGCTCATGCAAGCCCGAGCAGTCGAGTCGATGGCGGAGAATTGAGGTGTTCCGGAGAAGGGAAGCCGCACGACGTAGCGACCTTCCCGGTTGCGAGAAGATGTCTCCCTGAAATGCTTAAGACAGTCCTGGTCACTCGGCGACAGCCGATGCATCCGTGGGATCTCCTCCGTCTCCCAGAACTTAGCCACAGCTTCTGTGAGCTCGTGGTTAATCGACACGTGATGCACTGTCGTGGCATCAACAAGATCGTCGTTCGGTCCGGCGCTGCCCAAGAGAACCCAACCAAAGACGGTTTCCTGCGCGGTTGGAGCTTGAAGAGGATTGGCGGCCTTCCGAATTCCGGGTCGAATCGTGGCGCCGAAGACCGCAGAACTGAGGATGCAGTCTACTCTGCTGGGCACCCCAAACTGAGGATCGGCCAGGTGAAGGCCGTCGAGATGACTCCAATGGTTCCGAGGCTTGACCTGTCTCCTAGGCAACAGGTTGGAGACCCTCCTCAACACCAGAGCTGAGAATTCGAGACAGAAATTAGTATCTCGCTGAGATTTTAGAGTGAGTTTGACTCGACTCTGCGCAACGGCATTCGTGGTGCCGCCCGTGCCGTTCACGATGACGTGCACGGGGTTGCGCTTCAGACTGAGCGCCTGGACGACGTGCTCCGAGACTATGCATTGCTCTGCACAGGAATCGAGAAGCACACGAGCAGTCATAGAAACCCCGGTTTCAGACTGTAAAGTGACCACGGCCGTCGCTAGTAGTTGGTTAGTGCCGCAGAATTCACTAAAATTCTGACGAGAGCCTGAGGTAACATGATGCGTGTTGGCTTCTCCTGGTGATTCCGGGAGGCGTTGCGCCGTAGCTCCGGAGTGTTGTCCGTCCTGATGAAGTAACGTGTGATGCAAGCCAGCGCACACGAGACATCGGGACTTCGAATCGCAGTCGTCGGCCTTGTGGCGGCCGCGAAGGCAATTCGTGCAAAGACCCTTGCTGGTTACAGAATGCTTTCGTTTACTTGGCGATAGGGCGACAAAGCTTGTGCATCTGTAAGCCCAGTGTGGTCCCTGGCAGTGAAGGCAGGAAACCTTCACCTGTGATTTAGAAGAAGGTGACCCTGAAGAGGTCGAAACCGTGGCATGGACGGCCGCACCTTTCCCATTGGATTTACTTCCCGAATTCCTCTGCTGACCACTGGATTTGACTCTGGAATCAGTGGACGACTGCGTGACCGCCTCTACCCTGTCCAAAGTTTGAATACGGTCCTCCATAAATTTTTTAAAAAATTCGAATTTTGGAAAGGATCCGTCCCGAATGGTTTCGATTTGCTTAGCCCAGTCCATGCGTGAAGCAGGAGCTAGCTTGGACTCGATGCATTGAATGAACATCATATCCCAGTGTTCGACAGGAAGTTTCAATGACTTGAAAGCGTTGATGCTTTCGTTAGTCGTATTGAGAAGGGTGCTCAAATGCGTGCTCGTCTCCTTGATCGAAGAGGGCAGCGTGAGCAACGCATTGAAGTGAGTGGAAAACCTGAGGAAGATATTGTCGTACCTGCTGCGGAGCGACTCCCAGGCAGTGGTAAAATTGTCTCCGGTGACCTCCAGTCCCTTGAGTTTGCTCTCCGCCTCTCCTCCCAGAGAATTGAGAAGATGCTGAAACTTAATGACCGGAGTCATGTTCGGGTCATCTAAAACAAGCGCTTGAAACTTGCTCTTAAAACTCTGCCAATCTCTTTGAGTCCCGTCAAATTTTGGAAGCTTGACACGCTCGAGTGCAGAAGGCGAAGACGAAAAGGCTGGAGCAGATCGGTCCGCTGGCCTGGCGCCTGGCACGGGCAGAGATTTCGCGGTGATGCGCTCGGTGAGCCAAGATTTGGCCGACATGTACGCTGACATTCCCGACTCATACAAGCCCTCCTTATAATATGTACGACCTTTGAGCTCTTCAGCCAGAGAATACAGCTCATAATCCCTTGACCTGAACGCGGTCCAATATTCCTCCAGAATACGGTCTCGAGTCTCATAGTCGCTCAGCGTCATGTCCCTCGCTGCCTTCTGTTTCGACGTGTTCGCCTGAAAGTTTGTGATCAACTCGTGATCACGTCTCTGACGTGCCAGGAGATCTTCAACGGCTTTGTCAGCCGCGGTCTTGTCGACAGGCATGATGAAGATAAAGTGTACGCAACAAATGAGAATCCAAGAAGGTATTAGCCCAGCTCGTTCGCAGGTGAACAAAGGCTGTAAAAGTTTGAACGCGTGCGAGTGGTAAACCCAGGAAGACGGCAATGAATGCGGCACGAATGTCAGCTGAGTGTGAAGAAGAGCCTCGAATTGGAGAAAACACGCTGTAGCGTAGGCAAATGGAGCTGCGCGACGGAGAACACCGTTCTGCCACGAGAGTAAGAGAGAGAGAGCGATAGACCTCTTACCGTGCTCTACGCGAGTCACCTGTACGAGGCGGATGGACGTGTGAAGCGTGGATGCCGATAGCGTCCCTCACCGCGCCGATCCCCCCTTCTGGGCTTCGCGCGCCGCTGGTGCTCCAAGCTGCTGGCTGATGCGGGGGAGAGGGGGTGCGTTGCTCGCGGGCGATGTCCACGTTCCGCCGCCTCCCGGTCGACGCACCGATTTGAGTCTCGCACGGGCCCGGTCTGGAGTCCAGTTCAAGACACTGTGCACTCACACAAGTCTGCACTCTACACACACACGCGGTCAAGACGCACAAGAAGCGTTCACCAGAAGAGCAAAATGTCCGCCGGAAGCCGTTCCGGTGGCCAAAATGGCCTGAGATGCCACGTGGCAATTTACCGGCTTCTCACTCGTCCTCGCTTGGATTTCCAACGCCGTTGGGCATCCGGCTCGAAGGACCAAAAAATGTGTGCGCGATTTCCCTCGTACGGGAAACGGCTCCACGCGGTAAATGATTGGTTTAATTAGTCGAGGAACGAGGGAAGATGATGCCGAGTAATAGTAGCCTCGCGATCGACGGACAATCGAGTAGCCTTTATTCTGGTCTCTCGTTACTTAATGCCGCAAATAAAGAAAAGGATAACTAACAATATACAAAATAACTAAAGAAAATAAATCCAATACTGTGCTTAACAAGCGTGCCGCGAGCTCGAGGAGCTTCACTATCGCGGAACACACATGTGGTGCAGAGTCACTTGATCGGGCCGACAAATCGAGACTAACTCCGATTCGCGACGATCGCATTCGTGCGCGAGCCGAATACTCCAGTTTCGGTAGCCTGTACTAATAGGCCATCTATGATTACTTAGGATTGCTTAGTATTACCGGTGCGGTGAGCTGTCGCGCGCCGATAGAAGCCACCTTAATCGCAGCGGCATTCCGCGCGAACACTGTTCGAAAAAAGTTGTGCTAGAGATGACCTACGTATGAAAACTTGAGTATTATAATATTCTTTCCGAGAGAAGAAATGTACGTAATGTATATAGTCTAAAATGTGATTCGATGATAAAAATACATAGTATTCAGATTTTTAACTTAGGGATGAACCAATTCTGTTTTTATTCTATTCTGAACCAACATAATAAGATGGATATGGATATGAACGCCAATAATGAGGATAATGCAGATTCACCAATACTCAGCTATTATTGCACATGTAAAGCTGGTGCAAGGACATTAGGAGTATGTGCGCATACACATATTACTAACGTTTTGTGGTTTCTAGGATAAGCTCATTATAAGAACCATCTACTGCTTTATTAGGAAGTATTGAAGATGTTGCGAATAGAACATAAGTTAAAGGGCACACACACACACACACACACACACACACACACACACACACACACAACAAGGAGCCAGTTTACCGCCACGTCCACGTCGTTGGTTCCGGGTTAGGCTAAGAGCGGGAATTATTTCGGAGCAATCACAGATACTGCTGTTAGGTCATTTATTGACTTTCACCGATTGATAGCGAGCGAAGGGTTGATTTCTGGGGGTTGTGCCTGTGGAGACATTTGTTCAGGATGTCGAAAGCTACAACATACTAAAATTTCAGACAATTCCGCCGAAACCCAATTTCCATAAGATTATGGCGGGGTCCTTTAACTTTTAAATTCAAAGTCGACAGTTTGAGGTTATTTTTCAAGACATCGCATACATTTTGCCAAACTGAATTATTACGATGCTACAATTTTCGTTAATTACTATTAACAAAAACATTAAATTGGCTTAATGCATTAAGAATGTCTTGTTTCGATAGGACCGTTTTAGGTGTCATGACAAACAATAATAATTGCCTTCGTCTACAGAAATGTAAACAACATCGAAAAACGATTATTGCAGCCAATTGAAAATATAGCGACTGAACGGATATTACCGCAAGGTGCTTAGTGCAAGGTACGGATCGGCCAGGCTGACGCTCAGCCACGGGTCGAGTTGGAGAGAATGGAAGGGGGTCAGCGCCTCACTTGAGTTTTCGCTCGGTACTTTTTTAACATTTGAAAGAAACATATACGAGTGACAGAAACTCGGAGAGCAGTGAAGAGAAATTCAGAGAGACAGAGTAGTTTTTCCTTTTCCGCATGTATCGACCGATTGTAAGAAAAGAGTTTTAGATTTTTAATATTAACACGTTAAGCACCGAGCCCATTCTGTTTACCTTAATTTTAATTTACGCCACACGATATCATCAACATGAACGACACAATTTAGCGTCGAAGAAGATATGCTGAATGCACGCAAGTGGATCATGTAATTTATAATCGATGGGCACAAAGAGTGCAAAAAAAGAAAATGTCAAGTAATAAAATAAAGGTAGCAAATACAACAAAAATTGTTTTCGGAAATGTTAACATTACCGATATGCGAATTTTGAGGGACCCGCCGATGGGTTCGCAAAATACAGCCGAATACTGTTCATCTATTAAACTGTTAGTGTCTCGGTCATGAGAATAAATTTTATTTCTTTCCACTTACGTCTATTATATTTTTTATTATAATTTATTAGATCTATCACCAGTTTTATTTCCAGTGCTAGTCGTAAAGACAATAATAATTGAAAAAAAAACATGAAAAACAAAAAAAATATAAAAGGACTCCCCTCCACAAAAACAAAAAAAAGAACAAAAAATAAAAAAAAAAAAAAAAAAGGAACCAGAAGTTCGTTCGCTCTACGCGGTTGGTTCTGAATAACGCTAAAAACGGACACTTTTCGTAACAGAATAAATGGTACTATATTACAATACATGAACACATGTGCAATAAAGTTGTAATATTCAGTTTTATAAGAGTATGTAGGGTATATGACCCTACTATTATTGGAACCCATAGAAAGTGTTTGGAGACGGGTCATTTTTTTTAAATGCGCAAGTGACCTTTTAATACCCAGAATGTGTGTGCAAAGTTATAAGAAATGATCCCTCTTAGAAAAAAAGTTATTAATAAATTATCTGGAAGTCAGGAGACGCGGTAGCGTCTCCGGCCATGTTCAAAAATAGAAACTACAAGTAGACGCTACAAGTCTCTTATCCCTTATCACTTTTTGGGGGTACAAAAAAAAAAAAAAATTTTGAAATGCATGTAGCATATTCGGTCAAGCCGTTCTGGACATACAAACGGTCAAAAATTGATGTTTTTCATGAAAAATGAAGTAACGTTTTCTTCTTCTCTGTCAGCAGTCATATGTACTTCTCTTCTCTCTTACCTTTCACTCACACCTCCCCCAACTTCCACTCACCCCCCCTCATTTCCCTTTCTCACCACGCCCCTCTTCCTTCCTCCCCTCCCCCTCTCTATTTTTTCATTTCTTTCGCTCTATCTCACACTTTTTCATCATCTTTTACCCCCTCTCACTCTCTCACACCCTCTCTGGTGTATTTACCATTTATTAAAAATTTTCAAAAACCACCCCTTGAGGGTGAAATTTAATATCTCAAAAACGGTACATTGAAAAAATACGGTACTTGTGTCGTTAATTAACATTTTTTATGGGGTTAATTTACTGCTCAATAAAAATGTTCAAAAACCACCCCTTGGAGGTAAAATTTAATATCTGGGAAACGGTGCATTGTAAAAGTATGAGTCATGTGCCGTTAATTAAGGTTTCTTATGGGGTCAATTTACCATTTATTAAAAATTTTCAAAAACCACCCCTTGGGCGTGAAATTTAATATTTCGGAAACGGTGTATCACAAAAATACGGGGCCTGTGTTATTAATTAAGGTTTCTTATGGGATTAATTTACCATTTATTAAAAATTTTCAAAAATTATTTCTTGAGGGTGAAATTTAATGTCTTGGAAACGGTGCGTTGCAAAAATTTGAGACTTGTGCCGTTAATTAAGGTTTTTTATGGGGTCAATTTACCATTTATTAAAAATTTTCAAAAACCACCCCTTGGGGGGATATTTAATGTCTCGGAAACGGTGCATCGCAAAAATACGGAACCTGTGTCATAAATTAAGGTTTCTTATGGTAAATTTACCATTTATTAAAAATTTTTAAAATCCCCCTTGGAGGTAAAATTTAATATCTCGGAAACGGTGCATCGCAAAAATACGGGATCTGTTTCGTTAATTAAGGTTTCTTATGGAGTTAATTTACCATTTATTAAAAATTTTCAAATACACTAATGTAATAATAAAATTTAATTGAATTTACCGCTTAATCTCTCGTTCTAATGTAAATATTTAATAAAATATTCCATTTACTTACTATTTGTATAATAATTTATATAATAATAAAATTTATGTTAATTGAATTTATCGCTTAATCTTTCGTTCTAATGTAGATATTTAATAAAATATTCAATTTACTTATTAACAAGGGAAGTGTCACAACTGTCCGGAACAGATTTGATTCTCCTTTAAATATGTTGTTATATATACAAATCTAAGAGACACGTATTTTTTTATATGGGCTACTTTTGACTTTTAAGGGGTAAAACACCCCTTTGAAAAAAAACGGTTTTTATCTTTCAAGGCGAATATCTTTGAAACTATTAGAGATAGAAAAAAAATTCAAACGGGGTATTAAGGGCAGGTTCCCGTTCTAAGGCCCAAAAAATGCCTAAATTTCAGGAATTTTTTTTCGATACAAAATAAAGTATTCTGCAATAACTTTTTTGTAGGTTTTATTTGTATATGAAAGAAGTAATTTACTGAATTTTTTCATAAAAAAATATTTCAAAATGGCGGCTCCAACTCCCGCCAAAGAAGCCGCTCCCGGCGCGAAGTGACCCGCGCGGTACCTTCTACAGCCTCCGCATGTGATCTGAAATCAAAAAACAAAAAAAATTCTTAAAATAGATTAAATTTGTGGGGCCCTATCGGTTTCCGATTTTTAAAAAAGCCCTTTAAAACAAAATGGCGGCCATTTAAACAAATACTCATTTTTTCATGCTTTTTTTTGCGCTTTAACGTTAACAAAAAAATATTTATAATAATTTTTTCGAAAAAAACGCTCCGTCAGGGCCCCCCAAATTTAATTAGCTTTAATTTGAGCGGTGAAACGTTGAAATCGGTGCATTCCTCGAAGCTCTAGAACGTACCGCGCGTCGAAAAACGTTGTTTCGAGAAAAACGCGTTTAATGTTTTATGTAGTAAAAAATCGTATTCAAAGTTAGTTTTTGACAACTTACGTCTAATCGGCTATTCCAGCACCATACAGGGTCCCTTCTTCTTCTTCGAAGATCATGTTCTTTTGAATTTGCAAGCTCATTCTTTCAATTCTTGCTTGTTTTGCGAGCTCCGACAATTCTTGCTCCCGTGCGGTGATGCGTTTGTTGTCCGTTTTCTCGGCGAAGCTTCTGCTGTAGTTCCCAATGACGATTCCTAGTGTATTCATCGTTCTCAAAATAGATGAAAAACCTTCATTGAAGACACCAGCAGCTATATATGCTGCTATTTCAATTGTTTGTACACCGCAGTGAAGGTGTTTAGGAGCAAGTTTCCAAATGCAGGCGTTAAAACTTTCATTGTCGTTTTGTGTGTTTCCGCCGGTGCACCTTTGTAATAAATCGTCACTCGAAAGAGCCTCATACACCGGTCGAATGGCTCCTTGAACTTACTACCTACCGTAGACTCACCCATTAGGTATAGAAAAAGGTCTCCCCTCTCAACCGCGCCGAGAGCGCGTTCGGCGAGTTCGGAGCGCTTTCAGACTGCTCCGCCCGATCCCGTATATCTCGAGAACTACATCATATATCGAAATATCGTTTCTCCCACGTATTCTCGATAACATAAGGATGAAAATTAAGCAAAAAAAAAATTTTCGATTTTTTCATCGATTTTGACGGGAACCTGCCCTTAAATGGCTTGATGAGTACTATAAAATAATGCAAAAAAATTTTTTTCTTTTTTCTTTGTTTTCAAAAAATCTTACCTTTTTAACTTTTTTTTCAAAATTTTGAATTTTTGTTTTTATTAAATTAAAGGTTATTTTTTAACGAATTCATCCATGTATATTAAAGTTATGTTGCGTAATATCATTTTCAAGAAATCATTACAAACCCCTCTGTATATACGTTATTCGTGCTCGTATCGTATCTACTATGTGCGTAAGTGTAATAATTACACAGGCACACAAAGAAAAAAAAGTGTCTGTTTCCTGAGACAAGACCGGGTGTATTATATGTTTTTGGGTGCGCTGAGGTCGAATCCTGGATCAGAATTGCTCTATCACCCTCACATTTTTCCCTCGACCACAAAAGAAACCTATAAAAGTGATGAACTCCGCTTTTTCCATGAATTCAAAGGATACTGCAATGGAAAAGTGGAATAATCCTGAGTAATTAATTAACTGGGACTCCGAGAGATATTTCGAGCAAACGGTTGTTCAGCTCCATGACTCCCGTCTCAGAATCTTTGACATCATCTGCGTCTACCCCCAGGGACACCTCCACGTGGTAACGGCGGGCAACGGATATCTCGTGGAATTCACCGGCAAAGTCCCTGGGTAAGGCGTTCATGCCGTTATGGTAGGCACAAGACGGAAACGTCATACGATGCAGGGATTCGGAACCCCAGTATCGGCGGTTGGTCAGGGTGGGCAAGCAGGCTCGCAATCGTCGTCATCCCAAGACTGCAGCTCTAGAGTGGTTGGAAACTTGGCCTCTCTAGAGTCTCATGCTACAAGAATAAATCACGTTTGTGATGAGAAGAGAGATTTTTTTTGCTATGTTTGCGGTAAATTTGAGGTTGCTAAAAATCGCTCTCAAATTTCAGAACTCATGAAAAAAACATATAAAAATTGTTTTAACATGGAAATGCTTGATCAGAATAATATCTGGGTACCGCGCATTGTTTGCGCTCTTTGCAAAACGATGTTTACAAATTGGAGAAAGAATAAAGATAAAAAACATATTTTTTTCTCGATGCCAATGCTTTGGACCAGACCACGATCCAAAGAAGATTGTTACTTCTGCCAAACCGATGTGACTGGTTTTAATGTGAAAACAAAAGCTTTAATTCGTTATGCTGATGTGAACAGTGTAACTTTGCCGATCGATCTACGAGAGAATAGAAGGAGTACAGATTCTCATCCAGCTGATGAACCAAATGAGATAGATGGAAGTATATCCAGTGAAAATGAAGATGATGGTAATCATGATGATGGTGATCCAGAAGACAACGATTACAGTGATCATTCTGTAAATGATAGTGATAATGATGATGATGACGAGA
>CABEGB010001161.1:0-109900 GCA_901521435.1 Crematogaster levior | reverse complement strand
CGCAGAGGAGTATCGGTCTCCTTCATTGTCGCGCGTTGCGGTTTCGATTATCGATCACAGATTCGCAACGGTAGTATTTCAACGGCATTATGGACCCGGAACACGACGGCGGCCGCCTTAAGAGTTTTCTGTTTGCGCTCTGAGATATCGCTCTACCGTGCGCTAATTCTCGACGTCGCGCGCATATTTATCGCCGAAAAAAATACTCCGCAAGGGGCAGGCGAGAATACTCGCCGCGCGCGGTAAAGCGCCCCGGCGAAAGAGGAACCGATATTTCGAGGCAGAAGCGTCGTTTTCAGTCATCGTGCCATTGTTCGCCGTGGGAATAATAGTGGTCTCCCGGTATCCTGGAAGAGGGCAGCGAGGTAGCTGGTGCAGTTCAGGAGGTTCACCAGTGAAACCGACGACAGTGTAGAAGGAAGAGCGACGAAACTGGGTCGTCAAAAAAAAAGGGGAGAAAAGCGAGGATCTGCATAGGTGAGACGGAACGAAGGCAGGGCGGGCGAACGAGCGGAGAAGCTGGTTTCTGGCTACGAGATGATCGCAAATCACTTTAACTGCGCGAGGAACGGTTTGGAGCCATGGCGTCAAGTGTCTCGAATACTGCGGCTTCGGGGTCGTCCAGTCGGTCGTCGAACCGAACCGGTGATTTCTCCATCGAGGACAAGACGCCGAAAGCGCAGGCATCGGATTTGGGAATCACATGCTCTTTTATCGTTACGGCGGGATTCGAATGTTGCGGAGTTAGACTCGTGTAATTTCTATTTTTGAAAATGAAGATTTTGCATCGCTGCGAATACTTTTGGTGGTGTTTCCGAGATTCGATCAAATGTGTTATTTTATGAGTGAAAAAATAGCACAAATTAAAACAATGTGGTATTAGGATTATATAATACACAGAAATAGTTGATACAAGTAACAGTTTCTTATATTCTTCAAATGGTTATAGCGCATGTAGTATGTATATTGAGCATATATAAGTTATGTATTCCTAAATCGGCAAATATTTACGCAGCGTTTTCCATCTCTCACGGTTAAATCGATGGAACGATATCGTGCTCTGTTGAAAACTGACGGAGACAAGACTCTGAGTTTGACTTTTCGGTGATGTTCGCAGCATGGGCAGCAGATGTGGCGGTTTTCTGCGAGAACGGTCGGTTTTCAAATAGGGTAAACGGCCGCTTGGAAGGGCCGCTATGACGGTACCGCTTGCGTTTAATGTCCGAGCCCGTCCTGCTCACACTGGTGGTGAAACCATCCGTTACATCTATAAATCTAAGATAACAATATTGCCACCACTACCACCACGTCGTCACTACTACCATCAGTGAACGGTACCATCGCTATCGTCGGCATCGTCGCCATCGCCGTCGCCACCGTTCCTGCCTCGTGCTGAGGAGACCTGTAATGAATGTTTTGTTCAGCGACCATTAGCGCTGCGCAGGGATGGTACATCGTGCGGGCCCCGCAAAACCATTTTCACACACATGGGGACACTCCGCGATATCGCGTGTCTCGATGCTGAACCACTTACGCTCCGTGATCAAGTATCATCAGGGTGCAGCTCTTAATATTACCTGACTCTGTTTACGCGTAATATTTCTATTGATATTTTCTGCTTCCAGTTTACAGATTTGTTACGAACAAGCCTTGAGGTGATTTTTCCTAAATTTTATTTTCGTTCTGCTTAGAATCTGTTTAACCCATTTATATTTTTTTAAAATACGCGATAACTCTATAGATGTTATTCTTAATACCTTCGAATCTCATATTTCGTTCGATTTCTTGATAGCGAGTAGCTCGTCATATATTTTTTTATTTTTTGAAATGTTTTCCATAACTATCGATTTAAAATTGATAATTCCCATTATGATTTACAGCGTGCTATTTAATATTACGGGCTATTGTATTCGGGATCAACATTTATAAATTCATCGAATCAGATTTGCAAACTGTGGGTTTTGTTGGTAAATCAGACGCGGAACGCGTTTGGAAAAATCGTGCAATCTGAACTCTTTTAACGCCAATCTAAAATTCGCGCGCGTCAGCCTTCTTTATAACGCGAAAAATGCATTACCACGAGTTCATTCGGCCGAGTTTATTTGGGAAACCGCAGTTCGTTTTACACGACATAGTAGCTTTCAGAGTTTGCGCTAATTGTATGTACGGAATGTGTACTAACTTGCATTGTCATGTAATCGGCACTGACCCAGCACATTCACACCGGGCGATCGGTACCTACGAATTATTTTTGGCAATAAAAAAAAACAAGGCGCGTATAAAACTCTGTGACCGGTGTGCTACAGGTGTGGAGTGGTGTGGGGGAGACCACGAAGAGGAACGGCCCGTATGCGTTGCAGTAGCGAATTGAAATCGACATCAGCGACCAGCGCAAAAAATTTATTTATTATTTTGTCGTGCAATTTTGTATCGTGCCCAACTACGGTGAAGTAAATTATTATTTTGCGGTATGGCTCATCGGTTGTTCGAGAGGATGATCAGTGAGTGAAGGCAGGACGAAAGAGAAAAGAGAAGGGGAGGGGGACGAAGAGAATGAGGACGGAGAGTGGTCAGTGCGGAATGGATGAGCAGTGAAAGAGAAACGCGGTGAGTTGGAAGGGGAGGAGGAAGGGGGAGAGACAGAGCGGAATGGTTCGCTTTAAATCCCCACAAATGAATATTTATATTTTTTTTTTTTTTTTTCCATTGAATTACTCTTTCGGGGTGGCATAATACGCGTGAAGTGAAATATATTCGATAAAGTATTTTATCGAGCGGCAACACAATAATCGGCGTTATATTCCGCAGAAAATCCGGCGCTGCTGTGGCGGCCGAATTTTGATGGCTGGGTCACGTCCGACCTTCACTAGCGAGAGGAACGGCTACATCCGATGCAGGTGATCGTGTTGTGATATACGAATCGAGAAGCAAGGAACTGTAGAGGTAAAACGGGAGATTATCTCTGGTATAAATTTGGTCGCGCGTCATTTTTTGCTGCCATTAGAAAGATTATTATCTTTGTGCAGTCAGGTGGGATTCCACCGAAAACCGATGTGCTTTGGTTTCCTTTTATTACTATTGCAGCCTTATTTTTCATATTAATCGTAAATTCACACGTGTCCCTTTGACTACATTATCCACGTGAGCTTCATTCCAGAATGCTTAGCCCGAAGCGTATATATCTCAATGTTAATTCACCCGTTATGTTTCCGTTTGTCCTTACATATCAGACACGTTTTAATTGGTCCTTATTTTCTCATCGGTCGAGCACCTGGCTCCTCTTCGCCGTGCGTGCTGTTAACAGACTCCATTGTAATCAAGGTGCGATTTTGTTCCCCATTAGCGGTCGGCCTGTAAGATCGGCCGGCAAAATAAAATCGGAACGCGACTTCTGTCCGATCGACGTTCATGCACGCGAGAATGATTGCGCTCCGTAATTCCATGTAAGCCATTCCGCGATTTCGTAATTCGAAATAATTATCGGTACGCATTGCGACGGCCATTATCGCGGACAAACCAGTTTTTATATCGTGTGCCATTAACAAAGAAGAATTGTTCGACATGTTCCGATGCGCTCAGCAACAAAGCGCGATACGATGCAAACTACTGCAATAATAACGAGTCGCGCGGATTAATTTCGCAACCAAGCATCGTGGCTCGCATGACGCAGCTCAATCTGCAGCTACACCCGCAACGGTACGTCGTCAGTTCTCTCTCTCTCTCTCTCTCGCTGTCCACCTTTTCGTCCATCTTACCCGCTGTTTTCCGCTCTCAGCTCTCACGCGATGGTCACGACGCCTTCGGCGTCTCACCGACGGGCGCTGAAAATTGAGATTCACCATATTGGGGACGTAACCGCACTTTATTATTACAGAGTCTGCACGGCTGATACAGCCGCGTAATATTCCGTAATAACAATGATTTGGGGTGCAGGCTGCTGGCAGTCTTGCCTCTCCCTCGACCCTCCTCGCTCGCCAACCCAAGGTCCTCCCTCTCCTGGTTTCTATCATCCTTACACCCCCATCGCGCCGCATCGCCCGCCTCTGTGGGAGTCCGCTCCGGCCTGGCCCTGCAAAACTACGGCAGCCCCGGTTGGCAGAGAAGATTGAGATAGGGTCGGCACCGGGGGTGGGAGGGAGGAGGTTTGTGGTGCGAGAAGACGCCAGAATGCAAACAGGAAACGCCGGGCGAAGGGGGTGAGACAAAAGAGCAAGACAACCCACCGTGGGTTAAGCGTTTAATGCAGCTTAATCACACGCGACAGATCTGTGAGGATACAACTTGCTTCGCCTCGCCACCGAGCCCGCTAACTCTCCCCCATGCAACTCCACTCTCTGCCTCGGCACCCTCTCGCCAGTTTCATCCCTGCTGTACCATCTGCTGTTACTATTTTACCAGCGCAGCACTATGAATGTGCGAGTCTCTCCGCACCTCCCACGCAACCTGCGTGCTCGTCCTAATAACATTATTTTATGTTTATTACAACGGAATAACGGATCGATGAGATTATCTTGAGGATCCTTTCTTCTTCGTTGGATCGTTTGGCATATGGAGGATAATATATCAAGATTGGACTTGTATGGAAATAGATTTCTACTGCAATTACGTAGTAGTAGGCGATTTTCATTGCATGCAGAGAGAATTTGGCAATATTGATATGTATACATCGTCCCGTCTAATTCTCAGGACGTTTTATCAGTGTAAAACAATTTTATCTGCATTTTTCTGTAAAATTTTTATTGGTTTAATATACTAAAATATTTTATAGATCAAAAATATTTAACCTATCATGCATATAGAATAACAGTATATAGAAAATAGCAAAATTAATACACTATTATCTCATAAGGCTGCATTCTTTAAATAAAAAATTAGAATCTCTCTCCAAACATAGATACGTACATAGTTAAAAGCCGTATGTAGAATTGACACCACGATTATCCGAACTCATTTTATAATTTGGCATTTATACTTAATATTCACGGGCTTAGATGAAGCTGCATATTAATATCCTTGTAACGCCACGATTGCAGCCACAGACTCACTAAATATAATAACGATCGCCAAGGCAATGCGCGAATTAGTAAAGACCGGAACAGGGACCAAGGAACTCGTCGAAGTTCGACAGGCAAACTTTCGATTCACATGCCGTACTCGATAGCCAGGGGCTCGGCTCGTAATTCCGGTGCGTAAATTAACGGCCATTCACAGACGCAGATCTTAGAGCGGTGGTGTTCGAGGTAGTGCTTCCGCGGCCGCGTCTGCACTGGAGAACGAACGGTCGGCATCAAGCATAGAATCGCTGCGTGCAGATCGCGCCGAATAGTTCACAGGCGTGATCGTACGCCGGTTGCCGATACGTGGAACAATGGATAGACTCGTCGTAGATTCACTCGAAACTGCACTCCAAGTCATTCGACGTTCAGATGAGGCATACACGCAGAGTCGTTTGCGATTTTCTCAGAATAATAGAGGATAGATTAGTTCGATTTGAAGAAATACGGAGGTAGAGTTTATTTTGGGAATTTACAATTGTTCCATGTTTATCAATGGAACGATGAACAACTCTAAATTTAGAATATAGAACCAGATGTCCTATAAAATGACAGAAACTTTTTTTTTTTATAGATTGTAGAACTCTATTATGTTCCTATCATGCAAAGAAAAGAATAATGTGCAAGATTCTTAAATACCGTAAAATTGATACATTCGCTTGGAATAAACATGTTGATAGGACGGAGAACCGGAAGTGAGTTACAGTAGATGAATATCGCACACAGTCAAAAGTTCCTAAGTTTTTTGACGATAAAATAAGCTCGACAGGTCAATCGAGCCGACAAATAGGGAGTGCAGATAGCATTGCAGCTGCACATGACAGTGCTCAGTCACTTCTAGTTCAGCTAATGTTTTCTGCGCTGTGTCGCGTTTTGCCGCTCGCTTTACGGCCACTTCTTGTGAACGGAAGCTTCACTTTTAATCAGTTCCGTTACACGCTCGCACATGGTATGACTCTTGGAATAGCCTATGTTATTTCGTCTATTTACATGTGAATAATTCTGGTTGGAAGTTGAGAAATATCAAGATTATTCAAGATTATTCAAAGATCTAATTCTGGACAATTATATATATTATTTTTTATATAATATTACATTATATAAATTATATTATTATATATTAATATTATATATATATTTAATTATATAGCTATTTTTTTATGATATTTTTATGATATTTTATTATTAAATTTTATTAATTTATTCATTTTATTCAATTCTGCTGGATTTGTAAAAAATTTGTGGGTGTAAAATTAATTTTTCAACAAATTGAGTTTATAATTGTAATTTATAATTAAAATAACTAAAATATAAAACTAAAATCATTTTTTTTTTTGTGTTACGACAATTTAATTAATAATAATTTCATGATAATGAGAAAAATGCATCACAACATTTTTACTTCTTATCATATAAAATATATCACTTCTCAAATTTAAGCAGAAATTTCTATTTTCTTGCAATGGAATTACATTTATCAAATTTCTAAAACTTCGTTCATGTATATTGTTTGAATTTTGATAATAAACAGAACATATGTCGTTTCACGCGAGAAGTGATTCTAGAAATTCTAAAAGGATGAACAATTATTTCCCCAGCGGCGGTGTATAAACGTCTCGCAAATTTTCACTTGGGGTTTCCAGCGCCTCCGAGGAAGCGCCGCCGAACTCCTCGCGAAGAGAGGTTACGGATAGCTGCTGCTTGTCTGCCTTAAACGGCGATGAGTGGTTTCGTCCTGGTGTGGGTGTCTACCTACCGGCTCGAGATAAACCAAGCCCAGCATCTCTCCTTCTTCCTGCGGGCATCCTCGCTCTCTCTCCCTCTCTCGTTCAAGGCCACGTAACACTTGGCTGGTGAACGATGACATATAGAGGCCGTCATTGGTTCACGAAGCACGCGCTGACAAATGCATTCGTCGCCTGCAGTCGAAACAAATAATCATCGTTTGCGCGATGACGCTGACCTGTGTCAATAACAGGAACGCTTTTTTACTTACTCGTCTGATGCGGAAGGGCTTAATCGTTTTGTTACCGGGTATAGTTAATAATTTGCTTATCGCACCACTTTTGATCTTCATCTGGTATTGATATACCGATATAATTGTAACCGGTTTTTGCTAATAAATGCGCTGCGCATCGTTACGACCTTTCTGCTATTTGCTATACACAGCTATCAAACTAGGCAGTTACACACATGCAAATTTGATAGTGAAAACATTAAACAATTTTGAAATTTATTCTATCTGATAAGTAACCACATGCGAAGGTTACTTCATGGCAATTTTTTCCAACAAATATCTACATGGAAGCATTGAAGAAGAAATTTTTAAAAAATGTACGTATTAAAAGCACCATATACTCTATTGATTAAAAGTGATATCAATTGTTTGTGGAAGGGTTTAGACAAGGAAGCGAGCAATAATGCACAATTCGAACTTATCGTTGCATATTTCTTTTATTTCTGGACCTAGTACTGTTGAACACAAATTTTTAAGAGATTCAGACAATGTCGAAGAATGTCTTAAAGATTTTTTTAAATTTGATATATATTCATTACTTTATTCCATATTCATTAACATCTTTAAGAGGAATAAAGTATGTAACAGTAAGTTTGACTAGTACATTAATGCTGCTTTTGTTGCTAAAACCTTGCTTAATAACTGGTTTTGTCTAATCGGTGTAAGTGTGTTCTTTAATATGTATATTTTGAAATTTCTCAATGAAGCCGCATTTGCTCGAAAAATTGGTTACTATGAGAACTCATATATATTATGAGGACACTTGTGCATAATAAATTTTATTTAGAAGAAAAAGTTAAGCAAGACAATTTTTAAACTCATGTATTGTTTTTCATTTAAAAAGTCACTTAAAGTTATCTCTTCATAAAATTAATAACATAAGACAAGTCTTGGAGTAAGATATGGTTTCCGTAGATAAAAAAAATCTGAGAATATACTATTCGTGATCAATGTAACGATTGATCTTATGCTCGCGTTTATTTTTCTTTTAACTTCACGCTGTTGCATTTCAGTGAATTACACAAAGCGAAGCGTTCCGTAACGAAGGCACGGTAGTTTGATTTTAGTCGTCCAGTCATCTCGGACGGCTGTCGCCGCTCTTTCGGTCTTCTTCTTGCCGCTCTTAGGTTGTGTGAAACTGTATACAATTTCCGGATGATGGAGAAGCGGTGTGCCACGAGCTAAAGGAAGAAGAGCGTCTTCAACGGCCTCTGTAACTCGTTAAATAGCCATTACGCGACCGGCGGGGTACGCGAGGGCGAGAGTTTCGTCCGACCGTCTTCATAATTATCCCGCAGTTGACGTCAGCGCGTACTGGACCACCGAGAAACGGAGAAACCTTTGAACCGTCCACGCTGGTGAACTCTCTGGCGCCTTAACACCGACTTAATACCGTCGGAGTACGCTTATATGACCTTGGTCGAGGCTTTTTTGAAATTTTGATGAAGTGTCTTGTGGGTCCATTATCCTAGGCAAACGCCACTAGATAAGCAGCACTCGGTTCGAAAGCATGCGTGGCTCAATTTGAGTTCAACCAGTTGTTACAATCAACAGACACGTTAGGTATTTTTACTGGGAGTGTATCATATGTGCTTTATTCTTGCAAACGACACATTATAAAAAAATAATCTATGTTATAATTGACAGTATAGAGATTAATTGAAAATTTAACAAAGAATTAAATTGTTGTGTTTTCTATCATATTTTAATCTCTAAGAACTTTTAAATGAACATAATACGCCATAAGTTTTACTAAATATTTTCTGGTTTAAAATACCTTCTTACCAAAGGAAACTGTTACACACTGTGCCAGGTAAGATTATTACGAGTTGATTTGTGCACCTAGGTAGAAACCGAACACAAAGGCTAGTAATACTTGCTGAATCTCGAAAATCTTGCGGGTTTTCAATAGACGCTAATAATAAATTAATAGTTTTCTCAAATGCAGAAAGGAGGCGGGATGTAATGATCTGAACATGAATAGTCTACTATTAATCGCTATCAAAGCATCTTGATCGCTGGAGGATCAGTTTGGATCACGCATTAGATCGCCTCACAGCTCGCGCGTTTCTTGCACATTCCGGAGCTGAGCGCGTGCGGAAAATGGAGAAAACACGTTTCAGCGACCGGGGAGAAAAAAAGCAGGAAGAACGATGTAGCCGCGTCCCGTTAATAGTTGCATTAAAGTAAACGAGCGGGGTTGCGTACGAGTGGGCGCGAAGGGGATGGCAGGGATGACGGTGGGAGGGTGGACGAGCGTGGAACTCGGCCTGAGCAGAGAGTAGCAATCATCATTAATTCACTATTCCTGACAAACGACAGGGTATTCGCGCTTTACCACGGATAAAGGGGCCTGGATTTGTGGAGAATACGGTCAAATTTTCTTACCGACGCGAGCAGCAGCGCTCAGTCAACCACGTTCTGCGGTGTCTTAACGGTGATCCGCAGACGAGTCCAGACACCTCGATGGATGGGTGCAACCACCCTCGTTCTTTTTTAGCCCGTCCGCATTACCTTTTCCCATTCCGCACGTACCGCAGCGAGCTGTCATCCTTGTCATCCTGAGGCTTTCCCTCGCACAGCCGTAACGGCACCTCATGGTTACTCGCTTTCTTAATGCAGTATCTCGCGTACTAATAGGAAAGTGTAATAGAAAAGCTGAAATCTGGTTTTCGAAAACTGAAGTAATTAAATGAAAAGAAAAAAAGAAATTATCTCAAACTCATTGGGAAAGTAATGAGTATTATTCTAGCGATAGTTTATTTAAATAATCTTTTCTTAAAAACGACATTGAGAAAAGTGATAAAAATGCAGACAGTTTATAATATCTCGATAATGTAATCAAAGGTATATACAATGTTCGATATATTCTTGGTGTCGCAGATAATCCTCATTTGCATTTTACCGCTGTAATCACAATCGAATACTTTTTTACTCTAAAATTCTTGTTACATAGATTATGTTAAAAAAATTGTTAAAGTAATAGACACAAAATTAAATTTCAATTATTTGGGTATACGATATAATAGTTTATTAATCCAAAATATATGATGGAGCAAATACATAATAATATGTATCTAATTCTGATCAGCTATCAAAAATTTGCTCATTATCCCCGGATGCATCTGTCTGCCCACAGCATTGCCTTTCACTCTTTAAGAAAGCAACTTTTGTTTTGATGCGACAGACCAAATGTGATTTTCGCCAGGGTTAGCATCATGCGTGAAAATAGTGTTGCTACCATCAATAAAATGAATAATTTCTTTCCCAGTTATCTCTCCTCTCTCTCTCTCTCTCTCCAGTTCTATCTTGTTTAGAGATGGCACGCCGATACATCACAAAGTGACATGCCGTATAACGTGGTCGTATTGAGGCATCGCGCAGAACCATAGGGTGGACAGCCCGAAAGAGGGTGGCGACGGTGGACGGGAGGGTTCGAATGGGAGAGGGGGCGCGGGGGTCGAAACCTGGGTGGAGGGGCTGCGGGTGGTAGTAGGTCCGTTCGTTGGAGGGTGGCGAGTCACACATAACGGCCGAGCAGCATTGATACGGCCGGATCACAGCCACCGGACCAATGTATTTTACTGCCCCGAGGCTTAGCGCTATCGAGGCACGCAGTCACCCGCCATCACTCTGTGCTCGGGTATGTAGTGACGGTAATAGTCACTATATCATTGGCTCTTGGTAATACCCTGCCGCTGCCGATGGTGCCTCGGATCCCCGTGCCGATCACTCCCCGCACCAGTCGCCCTCTCTTCCACCTGCGCGTAATGTCCGAAATGAAAATGAATGTATTTCGGATAGCGATAAATACCCCGACGATCCGACCGCGTCGCGCGGCACCGCGCGTCCGCTGTACGCTTCGGAATGAACAGGTGATCGCAATGGGCCAGACCTTTATTATTATGCCGGCGTGTGACTTCGATGGGTATACACCGCGTCCCGTCTACTCGCACCCGTTGTGTTAGCGTCCGTTGGATGCGTTCCGACAATAATAAATACAGACCGTCTTTTATTTCATGCACATCCGCAGAATTAAGCGGCTGATTTCAAGCATAATTTGATATTAGGAAAAGGATAATCGGCGACGATGTTATTCGCGATTAAATTAGAGGAATTAAGAGGAAAATTTAGAGGATTAAAATTTTGACGATCAACATTTATTTCATGAGATTCCATTATGATTATCTTATTTATACATATAACACATACACATGTATGCATCTGTTACGTTTTAACTTTCAAAACAGCATTACTAAAATGGACTGTTACAAATCTTTCGGGATCATTGAACATTGTTAAACACGCGATATCTGTCGTTCTTTTCCCGTCATCTTCTATGTGTTCGTTCTCCTTTTTCCGCTCCTTCTCTCTTTCTTTTGCTACTACTTGCGCTCTATCCTTCTGCAGTGCTCTCGAGATGTCGTCCTCTTAATTTATGTGAGCGGGCTACTTCCCGTTTGCGGGAAGAACGCAAGAGGGAGGGAAGGGAGGATGGCGCAAGGACGAGACCGAGAGGGTCGCGGAGCAGTGGCGAGAAAGGAAAAGAGAAAGAGCGCGGTTCGCGTCGCGCAGACAACGCCTGGACGGTGCAAGGGTGAAGGTGTACGCTCCTGGAAGATATCTATGTATCCGTCGTGGCGTCACGACGTCTCACTAAATCTGGCGCTACGTGTCTGGAGCGCCGCGCCACCGCCGGGGTAAATCAACCTGAGTTAACTCCGTCTCATCCGACACGCCGTTTCCGGCTCCGTCGTCGCTGACAAGCGCACGTACACGTGCACGTGCATGCTCGTCTACGTGCACGTGCATGCTCGTCTACGTACACGCGTATGTGTATGTATATCTGCGCGTGTACGAAGAAGGACGGGGAGAGCGGGAAAATTCCGCGAGCGAGGAATTCACACTTAGAATAAAAGAATCCAGCGCCGGCAGCCATCCCCAACAGCAATCCCCAACGAAATCTTTCTAATCCGCTTGCCCTCTCTCTCTCTCTCTCTCTCTCTCGTTCGCTCGTTTTCTCTATCTCGTCTTTCATCTTTTTTTCGCTAGTAAAATTCTAAATTGTGACTCAAGTACGAAAAGTTGCTTGCATTCGCAATCAGATTCTCCAATTGATTATTATACTTCTTGTCCAACCTATTCTATAATAGATAAGAGAAGGTAATATTATTCTTAATTAGAAGGAAGCTTATAGTGATTATTTATGAAGTTAATGCAAGGTGTGCAGGAAGACGGTATTTAACATTTATTATCTGTATCAGGAATACTTCATCGTTGAGATTACAAAATGCATAAAGTATAACTTTTTCACTTTCGTAAAGCTTAATACGAACGTTATTGGAAGTATAGGAGAATAACTGGACGAGAACATAGAGGATTCAGTTGTTACAGCGTTAACAAGATACGTTTTCTACGCAGAAATCAGGATTCGTTGAGACGTGGGAGATCCAACTTGTCCGCAGGGATAGGTGGAGGTTTTGGCCCCGGCTTTGGATTCCGGTCCAGGGAGATTGATCCGAGGTAGCATTACTTCTGGTTAGCCTCCGAGCGACGCGCTGTTAGTCTTCATTCCTCTCCACCTCTCGTAACCGGCCGCAAACTCCGGCTCCTCGCTTGATTGCGTCTAGTTAGAACCACGCCAGACCCATCAGTCGCCTGCCGCACTCGTTCTACCGCGATTATTTGTCTTCTCATTTTAAGAGTCTAAAAAGGGATGGCCCGCAAAGGATTACGCTCTTAGAGACGATCGTCGTGAGGAAGGCGGCAAAAATTTGAAAAGACTCCTCGACGAGGAATTGCTGTGACAGTAATTGAAAATATTATTACGTCTATAATTATTTAAAAAAAATGGATTTTATATTTAGTATTATAAATAAATAGATATTATATTTAGTATTATATTTATTATCACAAAGAATAAAAATGTGATTTTTAATCATCTTTAATTTAGAGACATTAGAACTAAAAGATTTTTTAACAATTTTAACTTAGTGGCAGATTAAGAGAGATCTTCATAACTTTCTGATTGATTGAATGCGTCGGAACAAGAGAGGGTTGTGCAGTACGAATGGACGCACATGGAGGGTGTCGGTCCTCGATCGTAACGAGGGGAGGTCACGATCGGTCGGTCATATACGCGCGCAACGTTTAATAAGACCCAACCGGAAATGAAAACACACTCCGGCCTCTCTTTCTCTCTTTTTTTTCGTATCTCACCTCTAGGACATACGTACGTATACAGTCTGGGTGTGCGGTACGTGAAATCCGATCGTAATTTCAGCCGCACCGCGCCCGCCACGTAGCTGCTAATCCATTCATACGCTCTCCGGATCCTCTCCCTGCCCTCTCTCGCCCCCTCCCCCGATCTCAACCACCTCTCATTCTCCTCTTCTTTCTCTCTCTCTCTTTCTCCTTCTCTTTCTCTTTTCCCTCACCATCGGTGTGGCGATGTACACACCAGGTCGGATATATCGGCCGGTATTTCAGCCGCCATGCGGAGGTAATGGATTCAGAAACGCGGCGGACACCGCGCGCCCCGTGTTAATAACAATCCATACTTATTGCCCGCATATTTTACCGATCCCCCGCGCCCTGCCGCTTGCTACCGACTATATTACAACATATGGAGAGCATAAACTTTTATGGCTACCCTTCTACCGCCGCCCTACCATCTCCAACCACCACCTCCTCCACCGCCTAACAACCGGCCACCTCAACTCCCCTCCCCCCTGCCACCTCTCGTGCGACCCCGCGCTGCCTTTTTCTAGTTTTTTTCTCTTCCCTGCCTACTTTCACTAATTACAGAACGAGACTACGAGAAAGGGGACGGTTAAACGATCCGCGAGGATCTACGGCCGGACGGTCGACGCTTCGACCCGGTCTATATTCACCGACGAGAACGGAAATGGCGCTCGCGCGTGCTCCACGGAAATTCGATGAATCGAATTGAGTATAAATCGGGGGGTAAATATTCTTAGGCCCATGACATACGATATTTGCAAATGTATGCCGAGGTACTGTTAACGGATGTTTATTGTCGCTACATTTTGTTTTGCGCAGTATAAGCAGACGCATACTACGAGCAACGGCGTGTATGCACGCGTAATGAGAGTCAAATAAAAATTACTGTACTTCGACATGTGGAATTTATTTGTAAAGATGCTAAATACTACAAAGTTGAACAATGCAGAAATACAATTTGGACGGATCAAAGAACAGCTACGGTTTTTTTCTATTAAAAAAAGTTTATATCGTAGGATACACGGACGATAATTTTCTGGGATTGCAATACAATTTTATATAATCCAAGTGATGCAAAAAAGTCAAAGTTCTAAGAGTTCGGTTTCATGATCGGGAGACAAATGGAACCGTTATTCAAAGCTCAATTTTAAGTGGAGATTAAGACTGCGAGTATCGACTGCGCGCTTACAATTCTTCCTCGAAGGAAGAAGCAAGCGAGTTGTCTTCGAACTGGGACTCGTAGATCATCGCAAGAAAGCCCGTTTATCGGGCGATATGGCGCCACTTTGGGGGATGTGGGAGACGTTCGAGGTCAGGACGGGGACAGACGGCGGGGAAAACGGTCTCTTCCACGGCTGCCGAGCAATGAAGCCTGTCAACCGGATGATGAACGTCAGGGACGTAAACCTGACGGGTGATTCCGGTCGTCTTCGGCGAACGGCCGACGCGGCGAACACGGACCCGTACATCACTTTTATTGCTGCCCAGGCTCTCGTGATCCCTTGCACTGTACGTTCACTGCGGATTGGACGGTGAAGATTTTGCCGCCTATCTCTGCCCGACCGACGTTCGACGCAGTAATCACAAGCGGTCAGTGGCATAGGAACGTGTTACGGTCGTATCGGAAAATCCCGACAAGGATTCTACGTTCTCTGGATGTTTCAGATCATTCGCATTTTACACGAGTTATCATTTTGTAGATATGCTAAGAAAAAATTATCAAGAAAATTCCACGATATATTAAAAATTTACATTTCTGTGAAAAATTTTTTGTTTTATCTGAAAAAATAATTATCATGTAGGCTGTATTTTATCAAACTTTGTCCAAACATTGCAGATTTAGTTCTATTTAACATTATTATAAATTCTATTTTACGACGAAAATAATAGTACAATATGCAATAAACTCTATAGTCTAGACGCATAGTTTAATAAATGAATTAAAAATTACACACACACAAGATTTTATAAGATTAAAATATTTTATAAAAGTTTTTATTTAATTTTATAATAGTTATTTTAATATTATTTTATAATAGTTTTATAATAGTTTTTTATATATAAAAATAACATTTTTGTAGTTACGTCTATCGTCAAACAATTGAAATTCGTCTTAAAACTTGATCGATGACGTTAATCTGTATGACAATTTCTTACGTCATGAAAGGGTGATCCTCGAAACGAAGCGAATCGAGCGCGAAAATAAACAGAGCTATTCAATTTCTGCCGCGCGCTATCAAGCAAATTCTCGCGTCTCTCGTTTCCCCCTTTCACGACATCAACGAGCGACGCTCGAGCAGTAACGGCGAATAATAAATTATCAACGTATCCCGCTTCCACTACCCTCTCTCCCGCCCCCGTCATCGCCGCCGCCCTTTCTCGCTCCACGTCGAAGTTCCACGTGCACCACTATGCGCATCAACGTAATTGCTCGCATATTATAATTTATATCGGGCCCTGAATGAGGACTATTTGGATGTGAACAATCGGCACGCCGACAATGCGAGACCTTAAATCATAATTTGGTTAATGTGGAATGTAATGTCGATGTTGGCGCGAGCGTATCTCCACCTGCGGAGAGTGGGAGAGATAGGTTTCTCTCTCTCTCTTTCTCTCTTTCCCTCGTTCTCTCTCTTTCGTACACTTACCCGACCGTTCACTCGTTCGTACGCAAGCACATACACGCGTACTCTATGCGAGGGATTATAAATCGCGGGCCAATGAGTGGCTTCCATTCGTTATCACTGCCGTTGGCACGCCAGTTAGGTGGGCACCTACGTAACGCCATCGTGTTTGCCAATGTTTTACGCCCGAAATATCGCGCTTTCGACACCAACAACGTTTTCGACTATTACAATCCTCATCGACGAGAAAACCAAGTCGAGAAGAAGACGCGTGGATGTAGGAGTTATGGAAAATAAGTTACCATCCTAACTCAATTTAACGTAATTTGTGTGACTGTGTGATGTCACTTCTACATTTATATCAAACATAATTTGAGCTAGAATTGTGGCGTTATCTCTCTGTTTTTCGTAATACTTTAAATATTTGAAGGATGTTACAAATATCAAAATTTTTCTCTTATAAGTGTATAAATAAAATATATCATTAGAGATTAAATGCTAACGGAATGAAAAAATCGGATTAATACGACATGCTAAACGAGCTCTTACATATATTTTATTACATTCAGCTAATGCACTTAAAAACGTATTGATCTCATGCGATATGTACCAGGGAAAATGTAAAATTACCATATTGTGATTGCACGTATATCGTTCATTCTTGATTCAATAGCAAATGTGGATTTGCCAGTTCTAAGCTAATCTCAAGTTGACGTTACGAAAGTGTCGCTCTTAAGTCTTTTTGCTTAAAAAGCTCCTAGACGTACCGATTTGGAGATAGTGGAGTCAAACGGAATGAGGGTATGGCGACTTTTTTTTACGTACGATTGCCGTATTATCGATAATGTTGATCAAAATAAAAAAATTGATAACAAACTCAGGCTTCTATATTATGTCGGATGAATTTTAAGATATCTTGAGGAACGTACTTTTTTTAGTATTTTGAGGGCAAAATTATCGCGTCTGATGATTCGGATGTCATGGAATTTCTCGATTGTATATCTCTCAGACCTGCTCTCGTCTGCAAAACGCGATCGATAAAGTAACGACGTTAGCTCGATGCTACCTCGTCAGGCTCTGGTGTCGAGACGAGTGAGAGGGTTGAGTGACGGCCCCGTCGGATTCGATGTAACAACCCTTCGACGTCGATACGACGGTCTCGATAAGGCGGAGAAACGAAGCCGTGCGGAAAGAGAAAAAAATAATTATTTCCGAACTCTGGCGCGGTATGTTAACAGTAGTAAAAATGCGTATATAGTCAGCCCTTGCGTACATCAATAGAAAATGGAAAGCAATGTGTCCTTATTTTTATTTTATATATATATATATATATATATATATATATATATATATATATATATCTGATAATAATCTAAAATAGCTTTTAATTACATTTAGGAGCGACGAAATTTATTTCTTATATTTGTATGATTGTAAGAATAACGTATGAATAAAGGGTACTATAATATATTTGATACTATTTTCCTATTACTAGATTACACGAATGTAAGAAAGTTGGAGATTATCGTCGCATTAAAAAGAAGTGATTTTATAATAGATGCAACACAATTACAGAACGCTCGATTTTACAGTTACATTCCCCAAGTACGTTCGGTAATGTATGTTTCCCATGATCGTCGTAACGACGGCAAAATAGAAGCTGCAAGAGTCGCAGAAACGTACGATAACTATGCGCGTCCCGAAAATTAAATTCGTATTGCGGCACGACGCATCCTCCCTATTTTCTGAAACGAGTCTGCGCAGTCCTATCTGCTAGATAGCCGGGCATCTTTAAGTCTCCTTCTACTTTATACGACCATTATCGTGGCAGCCTATCTCCTGGATGGACCTTTCGCACCCCTGAACGACTTGGCCGCACATATGCAATGAACTCCCTTTTACTTCTCGTGAATTTGTTGGGGTTGGCGATAATAGTGACCCTCTTCCACTCGGAGGGGTGTAGGACAGTTGAGAATGAAAGAGAGAGAGAGAGAGAAAAAGATGAAGATTGCCCGAGAATCTGACTACGTTCGTATACAGGGAGAGTGGGGGGATGAGGAGGAGAACCGAGATTCGATGTTGCGTGAAATATAATGCCTACTTTACGACGAAAATACCAATCCCATCGACGCGATCGGGGATCCACTGTGGAGCGATTAAGTTGAACGAGCTTTCTTTTACTGGAACGATCCTTTCCGAATCGGTGTACTTTTATGCGTAAACGTAAAAGTAGTTTTCCAAGTTAATACATCATTATCATTTGTATATTGTCAAAAAAAAATATTGAGTGTCTGAACTCTGTTAAATATATATTTAACAGAGTTCAGATACTCGAGAAACGATACGCGTTTTCCTATATACGCCGTCGATTTTATTCACCGTTTCTCGAGACGCTAACTGGAAGTCGCGGTCTGTGATTCGTTCCGGACGGCATGCTCTTATCGATGGCGGCGTAACCAGGATAGTAGTCAGGGACACGGAAGTATCGTATTCGTCTCCCGTTGGATGATGTCATAGTCGAGCACGGGGTAGCCAGATAATAATTATAAGTTACGAACTTGCCGGGGTCGGCGTTATAGTACAGAGCCAACCTTCGGTGGCGCGCGGGACTAGCGAGCGGAGATGGTGTGAGTCCTGGTTGTGGCTCGGCGAGCGGACACTATCACGTTACGATGTTGCATTAATCTGCAGCAAGCAAGTATCGGCAGCCGCCGGCCCCTGGGTGGGTTGCGGGGTCGCTTCTGGGGATACGGAAGAGGACGATACCGCGCCAGAGGATGGCCCGGTAGACGGGATAGCTAACCTACATGCTTCCTAAATATATTGTCGGTATAACACACCGGGGCGGGAGGAGCAGGAGACGTTAGGGGAGAGCGAGCGGTAAGGGACGCGGGTCCAAGAGGCAGCAGCTTCGGCAGGAGCGGTGTATCGTCTCCCTACACTCGTTCCGCTCGTGTATACTGCAACGGTACGAGCAAGGGAAACGAAGCGAGCGAGCGAGCCGGAGGAAAGTGCTGCGACAAGCAAGAGAGAGAGAGAAAGAGAGAGACGGACGGTCTTGTCCATGATGTGGGTGTGTAATGGCATGTGTAGTGGTCGAGGGCGAGACAGGGTTGCTGGGACAGCAGTACGTCCCCGAGGCCCAAGCACACCGCACGGAAAGCGCACACGTGTACACACGTGAGCGCGCGCAGAAGTTGGTGTATACTATATGATTCTCATCCACATATATCCCGACGTCGCACTTAATGCCGCCTGCGAAATGAGTAGAACCGGAGAGAGAGAGAGAAATGAGAGACAGAGAGGGAAAGAGAGTGGGAGTAGGAGAAATAACGCGAGGAGAGGGAGATAACTCGGGGAGAGAGGCGCTCGATTGTGTGCTCGTGAGGAAGAGAGACAGAGATGCGCGGCACAAGTCGCTTAGATAACTGGTATCGCACGTGAGAGCGTATCGTTACTCGAGCGAGAGCCAAAGAGACATGTCCTTGTGTATCGAGCCGCGACGCTATGTTGCGGCGATTCGTGCGAAGGGAAGTTAATATGCGATTGCTTGTTTTGTCTTCACATACTGGAGATTCTTATAAAGATAATATAAATTATAAAGATTATATAAATTCAGTATGGATGACGGGATTAGCATCGTATTTGACATAATAATATTTAAATCGTAGATGTTCCATTCTTCAAATTTATAAAGTTAAAACGGTACTAGATAATTTGAATCAATATTTTAGAAAATAATTTCTTTTCGATAACAAATTACACGGTGACAATATTTCAAATCTGAAATATCTTTTTAATTAAATCTTTTATACAATTTAATTTACATAGAAATAAAGCCAAACTATATATATATCAAAAACAATATTTGTTTTTGGTAGAAATTATTTCTTGAAAATGAAATATTTATTCTTTATTAGTTTTTAAGCTTTCAGTAGTTCATTTAGATGCGCTTATCTTTTCACAAAGCTTTACTTTCCACAAGACAAAGATTTTATGTAATAAACGATCCGATGCACAATATTTAAATCTCATTCTATTTTGAGATACTCGTACATGCGTGCATTTCATTTTTCTTCACGGATATCGTACATCATGATCAAAGTGAAAAGAACGAAGAAATCCAACGACGCGGGGAGAAGAGAACGCGAAAAAGGAAGAGGAACGTAAAGGGAAAGAGCCGCTCGACTGTCTCGCCGTGGTTATTCCGGCTTTTTGATATCGGTCGGGTTTCGCCGCGGCAGTATCGAGCTAACAATTAATTATTGGCGGCGCTTCAGAGGGCTGCCGGCAGCCGTAGTTAAACATTACGCGTTCCATATCTTACTGTGCTATCTAATCCCCCCGGGGGCTCGAGCGCTACTGCAGTAATCTCGTTTAATTGCCGGCTGTAGACGCGAGAGTCCCGTTCAATTAGTTTTTCAAATAAACATTAGTTTCCTTAACACGCAGCGCCATAACGTGCCGGAGGATGAGGAGGAGGTGGTTGTAGGTGGAAGAGGAGACGGTGTGAAGAGGGAAGGAGCGCGATCGAGGTATGACGTGAGAGAAAGAGAGACGGAGACGGGAAGAGGGAGCAGGTGAAAGAAAGAGGGGCGTAGATGGTGCAGTCGGAAGGTAGTCGGTGGAGGTGACGGGTCTGTGGAGCAGAAGGGATGTGGCAAGTGTGGGAGGGGAGGAACACCGATGGAGGAGAACGGCGGTGTCGCGTCCGCGGGGTAAGTAATTAACGACACATTTATACGATATCGCCCACGGCCAAGGGAGGCGAGACGAAGCGAGGCGAGGTGAGGCGAAGCGAGAGCCCCAGGATCCCATCCGTATGAAGTGCCTTGCTAATAGGAAGCTATGCGCTCGTCGATAGATACCTAGCTCCAACCGGTAACCGACTACTCCGCTCGCTAATACGAGCGAGGAAAAGAACTGCGGCTCGATTCTATCGCATCCACGCAAACTTTTCGACAATTCTCGCGCCGATAGTGGACCAGAGGACAACAGAAGCCACGCGATCACAGCAATCCATTCAATTCTGATAAATCTGGATCTACAACCTTTACATTTAGCCGAGCTCTCTCTCTCTCTCTCTTTCTCTCTAGAAATTTACAGAAGATATTTTATTAAGATAAGATTTTGCTAAGACTTGATTATGTGCTGTGATTTCTATAATATTTTCAACAGGGTATCTTGTCTCTCACAGATTCACGAAAACTGACCGATATACGTATACCTACGTAGATACGTAAGATTTTAAGATTGTGTAGAAGATCGTTGAGATACTTTACAGACTTTTTCTACGGAATAAGGACATTGAAGAAAATTGGATATTCTTTTATCTTTCGTGACGAATACATTTGACAGATTCCAAATTCAGAGGTTTTCGTGATCGCATTCCTTCCTTGATCTTTATCTCCTAAAAAGACGAAGATCTTACTAAAGAGATTTTCTTAGACCGTCGCGGTATTGCCTAGAACTCCGCAATTATGCAATGATTACGAGGAACGCGAGGGGAACGTTAACGGCGAACGAGCGGTTAATACCACTTTTGTCGTCGCGCAAAACGCAACGGCTGCCCGTGCGGCTGGTTATGGTGATGCGGATTATTCACTAATATGATTTACGATGTATTACCCCGACGAGCTAGCGCGCGACTCACAATGCGCACATAATGTGTGGCATAATTTATTAATTTTACTAATGGCTCCTGCCCATTATTATTGATTTCGGGCCGCGCCTCGTTCGGACGGGCGCTGATTTATCCCGGTCGTTATCGCCCCCCATGTTAAATCGTCCGCGAACCAGGAGCCGCGAGAGCACAATGCGACGGTGCGCGAGCTTTTTCTTTCTCTAGAACACGCAGTACGCGATGCAAACACCTCTGTGCGTCCCGGCTCTATGTGTGCCGTTGCGAGAGCACGGAAATCTTCCCCGTCGAGATTTACAGTCGACGCAGCATATTAACGAACTCGATAAAGTGACTGAAATCTATATTCTCGAATGCATTCCCGATTTGTAATTCAAGTTGGCTTGTATTTGATACGTTTCTGACATGTGGATTTTAAACATTTTATTTTTTCTGTGCATTTCGCAAAGCATTTGATGGTACAACTTTTTCAAATTCTCACTAAATAAAATTTAATAAAAAACTTTTTCTCCTGTATATTTTTATATTTTATATTTAGGTTTTGTCAAGTTCCGGTATTGATTTAATAATTTAACAATTTATTGATTTAATACTGATAATTTAATAATTACAATTCTATTTCGATAAAGATTCGACAATTTAAGAGATATCAGCGTCGTCATAAATGTACCATCCGTTACGTGGTACATAAGGAGGATGAAATAGACTTCCCTTTACACTTGTTAGCGAGCTACTTGCGAAAAAGTACCAGGGGAACGTGAGGGTGAACGAGAGACACCGCCTCCGGTATTATCGGTTCGGGATCGGTCGGCGGTGACGACGAGCCGCATAGACATCCTAAACGCAGACACCGCGTTGTCCGAACGACCACACCGACACGATATTAAAACATTAAAATAATATATTGTCCCGCCCGAATCACGTTATAGCCGGGACCTGTGCGGAGCGGGGGTGGCTGCGCTTGACACACTCCTCCGCGCCGGTTCTCGTCCTTCTCGTCGTCCACCCCACCCGAACACAATGTTCTCCTGATCATATAGCTTTCGTCCACGAAGAGAGCACACATAGGCGTAGTACAACCCCCGTTGCGTCGTCGTACGTCGGTGACTTTCAGCGGTTTCCGCGGCAATGGCCACTGCTGCCATCTGGAGCCACGAACACGGGGGTGGATATAGATAATTCCACGCACACAACACACATACACACATACATACGCGCTCACGAGGGCTCGCAACGAGACGAAAGAGTGGAAGGACAACGGGAGGGCGCAGGAGGAGGCAAACCCAATATCTGCGTCCGTCTGTTTGTCCTGCTCTTCGCTGGATTCGACGCCAATCTTACTCCGCGACGCTGTTATTGCACGATCCGTGTCTCCTCGCTCACCACAATAACGTTTTTATTAAATAATAAACATGTATATATGGGCGCTCTGGTGGTTATCTTCGGGCACACCGGGAAGAATCTTCAATTGCAATTGTGGGAAAGATCTCGACCCGCTGAATAAAAATAATAGACCACGTTCTGGAAAGGTGGGCGAAAATCATGAAACCCTTAGCTTAAGGCTTTCTTAAATGTTCTGACTGTGAATCATGAGGAACATTGAAACGTTGTACAGACATGTTAGTAGGTTTTCACAACAAGACTACCAACACATTCTTATTATTATTTATTATTGTATTTAGAAAGTATGGTTAATAATGGTAATTAATTTAAGCCAGAACTTATTCCCATAAATATTTTCGTGAAGTAGAACCTCAATATCAAGTGATTCTAAAACTATATATTATGGATATTATATATATTATAGATGAAGAAGCAGTATATAATCGCGGCTTAACAAGCTAGAAACAGAGGGAGATAATGATCGTAGGACATTCGTTTATCGCAATAATACACAGGACGCGCGTGAAAGCTTCATCGGAGCGAGTCCGCGGCGACGTTACGCTACGCGACAAAGAAAGAGCAGCATGCGGCGTAATTCAATGCTGTCGCGCGGAGATGGGAAGCGTGCGGTTTGAGACAATGCCCCGTTGCTCAGAAGCGGATACCGTGCAATAGACTGGTTGCCGTGGATCGGATATACAGTAACAAGGGAATTACATTACTCTTACTCGATGAACCTTTGACGATTCCGTTTGAAGTGCCGCGAAGGTACACCCGCCGTTACCGTACGGTAGTGTCACCCCCGACTTCGCGTAGGAGGGTGAGCTTTCACAGAGGGATTACACGAACCTCTTGACTATGGGGACTCCAGCCACGTAAACCACAAACCGGACAGCTATTATTAGCGAGATACCTTGTACGCGGACTTTCAGTGAGCCGTACGTTGTTGAATAATTAGAACGTCGCGCGAGTACGACTCCTCGCGCCATTCCTAAACAGATGTCATCTCTCCTTAGGTATCGCAAGGTATCCTTATCCAAATTGCTCACGGGACGATTTTTCATCGACCGAGAGGCTCCTCGAAGAGACGAACGCGTAGCTCGGCACCTTCTCTTCTTTCTCTGGCTCTCCATTCTCCGATTTCCTTCACTTCCCCAGCCCCACAGCGCAGCTCGCCGCATGATTACGCGTAATATCGCGTAATTGATGAACACGTACATAATGACTTCTTGTTCGCGGTATGCGAGCTCGCGACGCAACGACGGGACAAAAGAAAGAAAGGAAAGGAAACTGGGGAGAGAAGGAAACCGAAGCGCGCTTTGATCTCCGATTTCGATTATACGGAGCGCGACGATACCGATAAGATCCGCGTATGTGCACGGAGACTGTCTGCTCTTTAATTCCCATGTCACGCTCGTTGAATTAATAATACGGTAATGCGAGATCAAAAGTATTTTGAGCCCTCAAGGCGAATGGTCTCGACCTTTGATTTACCCGTAATACGTGAGCGTGCTTGCGCGCGCGCGCGCACGGCGGCGCACCGGTGAAATCCTGCGGAACGTTCTTCGACCCTTTGACGTCAAAAAGTATTCTTTCCCGCCGCTCCCGCGTCCGCTTTCCTTTTGGTCGCCATTTCCTCCGCGCAAAAATTTCATCAGACTGCCAATAACCGCCGTAGCGCCATTCGAAGACTGACGATTAATTATCACAAAGCGACGCGTGTTTGATGTCGGAGGAAATGTTGGTGTGGCCCGATTGATCGGTTAATTTAAAGGGACGGTAAGGAGAGGGAGGAGGGAAACGGAGAGGGTAGGCCCTCAGGGGTTTGAGGTAGAAAGGGGGAAGACCACGGTTCGAGGCAAAGCACAGAGTGGCTCTGTTGTGCTGCCTTTCGTTCGCCTCGACACTCCGACAGCTCTTTCATCTGCGGATGATTACGTACTACTCCTCTCGTCGGTCTAAACAAACCCCCGTCTCGTGCGCTCTCCATTCCACGACGCTTGGAAATTACTTATCCTGGTTGGAAAATAATTAACGCGTTCTTACGATCGACACTGATCGAACATGACTGCATTTCTCTCGACGTGATAAACACCTAATCGTAGTTGCGTTATAACACGATATTCCCGATATAATTAGCTTAATAACGCCGAGTGCGCGATTGCGGGGGTAAACCGGATGTAATAAAGTTTCTCCTCTTCGTTCTAGAAACGTGTCAGGCCGCGCTATATTAAGACCTAACGAAATTCGGGGCAACATGCTTCACGATTCGCGTTCATTAACGGGACAAATGCGGCTCTGTAGGCGATTAATTATCCGACCCGGCACCATCATCCGTGTGTAACTCGCTGTTTCGCGCACCCCGTTTTTCACCACTCGTCGCCGGCGCGGCGTAGGCGTCGGCGAAACAGCGTCTTCCGTCTCGTGCCAAGCTCCCCGTCGTCCTTAACATTAACGTCACGGCGTTTCTCGACGGAGTCACAATTATGCACCGGCGGAAATAACATTTACTTAGTCGAGTCCCCGCCCGAGTATTGTGGACCTGACACATATCACCTCAGCCGCGTAACTTCTCTCGGTTGCGTCGCCTTGCGACGGCAGCTTAAACTTGACTTCAACTCTTGCCGCTGCCGCCTTGCGTCGCTCTCCGCTAAAGGGACGCAACGTGTTGCATGATGTATCGGGGTACCGTACGGAACAATCTCGGAAATTAGAATCTGATTCATTATACTTGAACGAGAGAACTGGTGCCACTTGCTGGTCGGTCCGTCGCGGAAAATTCTTTGGCAAGCGAGAGAAGCGACGTAACACCCGCATCTGTCAACCGACTTTCCGTTTCGTGTAAATTCTCATCTTCTCGTCTCTGGCTGAATGGGAACGATATAGTACATCGAATCGGAGCGGAGTTGCAATATGCAAGAGGCACCAATATTTCAGCTGTCACTCATTATTCTATTGCGACTGCAGTGATTTTTAGAAACGTATAAATATACACGCGACCCGTTTTCCATCGCGAAAAAAACCGGTTGAGTCGATTCAATTTGCAATATGACCTACTTTGCGATATCCAAATTTCTTTTTCATATACATCAATCGCTAATCAATATTCATCACATTTGTGATCGATTTTAGAAGTGTAAGATGAAGCTAACCATTTAAAACTCTTAATCTTTGATTAGATTGCGAGTCACTTTTTCAATTTTTGAGTAACGGCACACTTTTTACACAATTTCCAAAGATATCACAAATTTATTTTAATATGATAAATCTTTATGAATAACCGATAATTATATATTCAGTTCATGTTCCAACAATTCTGATCCAATTCATAACTTATATATATATATATTTTTTTTTTTTTTATATTTTACATTTTTAGGGGCAACGGTAGAAGACACAGATTTCTACGTATCATGTTAACCGAAATATATTATTTAGTTCCATCGCAACGAAGACCATGTTCAGTGCTAATCTTTGGTAGAAAGTAGAATCGCCTTTTACTTTACCAAAACCACGTATCGTCGGACAAATGGCGAACAGGTGCGGCGGCTTAAAAAGCGTCGACGTTACAAAACCGAATCGCCATTCGCGCGACCGCGAGACGCGTGTATCGACAGACGGGTCTCGCGCTCTCTGAAATGCGGTGTCGGCTTAATTTACGATCGTCTGGGTCCTGGAGTCTCCGGGCGCCATCTTCTCGTCCTCTTACATAAAAATCAGGAAACCGCTCGCGGCCGAGACCGGCCGCAAATCATCGTCTGTCATCCCGCGGAACGAATGGCCGCGCGGAATGGCGGCACGGTTGCCTCCGTCGCGACGCGACGCGACGCGACGCGTGCGGAGCGTGCACGACGATGAATCTACATCATCCTGTCGGGCCAATGGACCGAAAGATGCCGCCGGAGTCTTACCCGGTCGCCGGGATATCCTCACGGATCGGCGTACGTTTTCCGGGAGTTCCACGTCAAAGCCCGGCGATGTTTCCCTCCGGCAAAGAGAGGAAAAACACGAAAATTACGTCAAACCGGGATCGGGAGGCAACGACCGGGGACGAGGATTCGGGAATGGAGGGACCGACGCTCCGGATGGCCGATTTGAAATTCCAAAACTTTCTTGATAACGTTCCTCGCGGTGATATCTAAGTAGATACGCGCACACGACCGTCAGGATGCACCGTATCGCCGATCGTTACCATTTTGTCGATCTTTCTTTCCTCCTTCGTTGCTAGCCGAACGAGACCGTCGTTACTCGTCAAGAGCTCGAGCACGAGCGTAACGACTTTCGAGAAAATATATTCATTGTTGGAATGGTTCTTTTGCGGATACACACCGCGTGTGTCTTTGTTCATGCCAAAGTTCTCCCGATGACGAGCGAGAGTTCCGAACACTTCGTTTCGGGATATATACCACGGACGCAGGAATCAGCGAATAGTAGTGTGTAATTCTGCGAATTGCGATTTGCTGTATGAGCTTCTATCAATGTCGCGTGGCGACATTGCTGATCGAGGTAACGCGAACGATGATGAAACGTTGGTCCTGCCGTTAGAAATTATATATACATCCATTTACATTTGTTTCCGTAAGTGATTCGACTTCGACGTAGGGCGGATGAATGGCCGTCAACAAATTACGTTGGAATAAATTTTTGTAGCTTTATCGTGGCAGTTTATTAAAATAAATCGCCGGAATGAAATATGACAATAGATATGAAACGGAAATAAATGATTGACGATGACCGAATCGCGAAAAATGGAACGGACTTTGCGGAAATAAAATAATACGTGATTGAAAGCGCAAATGGATGAGATAAATCAGAAAATAAATAGCCGTGATAAAAGTAGAATGAACGGTAATACGCATTAAAGCTGCGAGCGATCGATAAACGTGATAAAACCACGTAAAAATGAAATAATACACAATAATTGCAAATATATGTGGAATAAAATAAGCACTCGTTGTAAACCTTGTGTGCGCGCGGCCATGCGGTTATTGTTATTAAAAGTACGCGGCCTTGCTGAAAGGCTGCGGCCAAATTTGATAAAACGCACGCGAATCGACCGCGCGAAAATACGATCGGATGCGCATAATCGGATAAATCGGATATAAATCCTCATACACAAACGCACGCGATACGCGAATAATTTCGACGCGGCCGGAAGTGCAGCCGAAAGAAGTGAAAGAGGACAAGCGCGTTTCACGGTGTCGCTCGAACTTTGCATGTACTTTTCATTCCACGGGAACGTAGATGGGCGCTCGCCGTCAGCGGGAGAATAGGAAACGAGTTACTAATTTATTTATCCTCTCTCGCTCGAACTCTCGTTGGCAAGACGGGGAGGAGAAGTGGGGTGAAAAAAGGTCGCTCCTTCGCGTCCGTCTGAACTGAAACGAAATTGCAGCGCCTACCGCGCGCGCATTTCCTTTGACAGGAAAAACGGATTGAAAGTACTCGCAAGTTTATTTGCGCAGTTATTGTCGGCGCTGCGACTACGCCGCGGGTTCAATTAGCGAATTAAACTTTTAAGCGGCGCTTCCTTTGACACCGACGGCACTCATCCTTCCCGTGGCCATTGTTTACGCGTCTTTTGTTTGACTCCACGGAAATTATGAGGGCGCTCATGATTTAAAGGCGAGGGGAGAACCTCGTCGAAAATCCTCATGAAAGACGATTCGAGGAACCGTCCTCTCCGTGAAGCGACGAATTCTCCTCCTTTCCTCTACCTCGTCTATCCCCCCAGCCCTCAGCGACTCGGCTTTGTGCTTAATCGCAATTCTTTTACGGGTAAATGCCTTCTGTTCGTCTTGGCAGTCGTTAAAGCGGATTCAATCAATGGATCCGGTCGTAACAAATAATCAAACTAAATTAAATGGACCTTCGACGAAAGTAGATGCGAAATAGAGCGAAGAATTTCAGGCAAGAGTCGTCCCACGTGACAATTTACTTTTTGTCAGTCCAGTTAAAGAATAATGAATATAAGAATTAAATTGCTGCATCATTTTCAATTTAATTAATTATCAAGAAATAGTCATTTTTTCGATAAAAAGTATTTAATCTTTTATTGTCTATATTGTCTTACCTGCTTCTATCAAATCATACACACTCGAAGTTTATATATATATATATATTTTTTTTTTTTTTTTTTTTTTAGACAAAATTAAATTCTTCTTTAGAGAATAATGCTTATGATGCATTTGAAATCAAACTCCACCGGAGGAAATTTTAACAGTCTTAGAAAGAGACGTCTCGAGTCGTCTCATCCGTTTCAATCAACGTGGCATTTTTATCACCGTGTCTAAATTCAGGTAGCCTTGAATTTTGCAAGAGATTAAGGAGAAATCTAACTATGAATCAGCTTAGACATAAGAGCAACGGAAATCGTGGACGAGAAATAGGCCAGGGGGACGGGGAGGAGCGTGGAGGAAGAGGAGGAGGAGGAAGAAGAGGCACGAGACTCGCGGATCCTACGGACGGAAGTTTCCTCTTCAAATTAACCAGCTCGAGAGACGTTACGTAAACCGAGATTATTATAATCTCTCCGAGGCCTGACTGCGGTAGCATTAAACGAAGAGACGCGCCCTTTGTTTCTTGGTGTACGCATGTACACGTACATGCTTGCGACGCAGGAAAGATGTGAGGAGAACAACAAGGGGGAGGGGAACAAGGGACAGAAGGCAGAGAGAAAGAGAGAGAGATAGGCTAAGAGCTTCGGTATGCCGGTTAGTTGCCGCTTTGCTCTGCAGCGGAGTTTGCTGGCGACTTTCCGATGCGTTTGCCCCTCGGTAATGAAACCAAGAAACGGATTAGCTCCAAGGTTTGCGATAATGGTGCAAGGAAAGAATCGCCATTTGCCAAGATCCTACCCAAATCCGGTCATGAACAAGAGGTTGCATGCGAAAACGCCCTGCCTTTCTTTCGCCGGAGCACGCCCGCGCAGTTATTGGCCCGGTTACAAAAACGAGCTCGCAAATAAATTCGATTATAACTGCGACCCGGCGTAAACGACAGTAAAAACGGAGTGCATGGAGAAGTTTCGGAGCGCCGCCGTGCCGACATCGACGATATCAGTCTATTAGTCAAGCTGACAATTCCGAATCGTGCAATAGTCGATAATGTATTATTAGGGACCCTAATAACCACTGGTCGTTCTGATTCAAAGTCCAAGAGGCAAATTTGCCGAAACGTATCAGCAATTATCCCCGGAATAAGATCGCACCGCTCCGATTTATCGAGCGATCGTCGCGTGGGATCGTCGACGGACGTCTCTTTCAACGCGACTGCAAATTGTTTGTTTTAATCGAAGATCTTGCGCTGCGCTGCGGCCGCGGTCGTTAATCGTCAGCAACAACACCAAACCTGAGCTACAACTATAAATCGCGCGCGGCAACTACTTTACGTTTGTTTCCATAAAATGCAACGGCCGCACAAGCGCCCCGGCGTTTCCCCATCGCACTTAATCCCGGGGTATTTATTCGCATAATAATAATAGTAACGCCGTTGGAGCGTTTTCAAGAATTATAGCTGTCCTTGCCTCCCACGATAAATGAGTCCGGAGGATTAGCTAAACAGTGGCTCAAAAATGTTATTATATAGCGGCATGAATATTCATCAACCGGCGAACTCAGCGGCTCGCTTTTAAAACGTTTCAACCCCGTTTCAACTCCGTTTCCTCTTGTTCCGCGGCGGAATCGCTTTGACACAGCTGAGTCAGTTTAAGTACTTGAATAGAAGTGATTATCTCCTGAGAGTCGTCTTATCCGTATGCTTAATTTTGATTACCCGCTGAATGATGTGGATAAAAAAAGGCATTTTCGTCTGTCACATATTTTCTACGGAATCTCTAGGTCATATTCTGTATGATAATATCGATTTCTGAGACACGCTTTAAATATGCCCGAGCACTTTGGAATATATAATATATTAATCTTATTAATACTGACATAGTTTTGGCGGAATATTATATCGCTCTGCGATCTGTTTTTCGAAACATTTTCATGATAAGATGTTTTAAGAATAGTGTAAAAATACTCGCTTATTCTTAAGTGTAGTAAACTTTTACAGTGACGATAATTCACTGAACGATCGAGAGAAATAAATCATTCGATTTCCAAGTAGAACAGAAAGTCAAAATAAGGTCAATTTGACATTATATTGATCAATTTGCATCATGTTTTGGTCAATATGACGTCAAATTGACTTAATTTTGACTTTTTGTTCTACTTGGGTTCTCTCTACGCGGCGATATTTAAGAAAAGATGTAATGTAAATAATAGGTCAAAAAGCAGTCGCAATGTCATTTTAAAAAATTTAATTATCTTTGAAAAAGACCATTGAACTTACATTAGACTTTATAAGAATTAGAACACATTCGATTGTGAGTTGCAGAATAGCGAAATAAGCATTTTCAACTTATCATTAGCTTTAGGAATGGGCTGCATGTCCAAGAGATTGATTTCTTCATGTAGAACAGGACCGCTGTAATTGGTAGAATGAATCTCGAGGTAAGAAGGATGGCCAATAAGGAAGGGCACGTAGAAGGCGTGTCTCGTGTCCAAGGATTACGCTATGAATTGATATCTTACTTTGATAAAAGACCAATCGCCGCGTATCACAAAAAATGTGGGATTGCGATTACATCCGCGGTTGCAATATCGACGATCTTCAGGTTTCGCAAGGAATGTAAAGCGAACGCTAGGATCATTTTCCCATTTTTTCCCATTTTCGATACATGACGTAAGAAAATATCAGAGAATAACACTTAATCTCGCCATACTTAAAAAAAAAGGCAAATGAGAGATTACACGCATTCGCGTTCTACGTTTCTAATCTCGTGATATATGGCGCGACTACTTAACTCGACAATTTATACGACTGCATAAATTTATTAATAACACTTTCGGGACAGAGGGGAGCGTACTGTGCCGTGCGCGCAAACATAATGGCATTGCGCAACGTGCCATTGTAAAATTCTTTAAGACTCGTCGATCGCGGACGTATAAATCGCCCGTCAGAAAAAAGAAAATATCAGAGAGGGTATCGCCATGCGGACCAGATCTCGTTAAAGTTTTCACATAAATTCCACACCGAGGACAAATTGAAGTTCTCGTTGTGCAGATAAGCGCGGCTTAAGAGTCACGCGTATAGCCGTGACGTTTACGCAGCACACAACGTACACACACGCGTGCGTGGCCATTCAATCACGAAGTGCGTGCTCGCGATAATATACGCATAATGCCGCCGCGATATTTCGCGCCGCTCAGGAAGAGAACGCATATACCAATGTTGCCGGTGTTAAATCATACGCGTGCATGCGCGAACGCGCGCTTGCTCACGGCGGCTGTGAAATATTGAAAATGGTGATTAATTAAAAGGTACACTCGTTAAGCGGGATTACACGTGCGATTGATATTTTTGCCAGGCTCCCCGCTCGTGTAATCGCGTTAACGTGGCCGCCGAATTTAATTTGCTTTTCGTTCGATGCGCGCTTTCCCGTTCGTGGTCGTCGTGCGCGCGGATTGATTTGGACTGAATAATAAGCGAGCACAGGTCCGTGGAAGGTGCAGTAATTAGCGCCTCCACATGCACGACTGCAACTTCAGCCCCTTTCTCTCGCGTGCTGGACACTCACTGTCATTGACGAACGAGAGAAGAGACCAAACATATTTGCCGTAAATTAATTTAAATGGAAAAAACATAGGAGAAAGCCAGTTTTAAAAAACGGTTCTACTATTTTTTTTTTAATCGACTAGGTCAACCCGAAAATAATCCGACGAAGAAATTTGCATGTGCGTCTCAGGTATAGTGACGAATGTAACGATAAACGAAATGATCTATAATTTTTATCTTGTAGCATTAATCTTCATTGAGAAGAGTCACACTGTACGACGGTTATACAATACAATTTTGATAAATAAATTTTATTCGCGATATTATAAATGCACGAAAGAGTGTGTCGTTAATCGCGTTTTTGTTGTTTGCGAAAAGAAGTAAGGACCAATTTTGTATGCTTACGATAAATTGGAATCCGAACATGAGATAGCGGTTTCGCTGGCAAGACGCGAGAGAGAAAGTCGATTGACAATCGCAACGGAAGTTGAGAGAAAGAAGGTAAACATCACAAACGCGGCGGCTAGTCCGAGCACTTCGATAACGCGATAAGGTAAGGTTAAACCCATGTTTGGCGGGCAGGTTATAGGTTAAACGGTGAGCTAGGGGGTGCAACAGGTCGCGTGAACTTGGGTGAATTTTCTGTTCCAGGGCGCGCTGTCTGGCCCTCTAGCACCCCCTTCGCCCCCTTCGCCACGCCATCATTAGTCAATGTCGACGCTTGTAGCACGTGGAGCTCCGCAGAATGCAACATCTGCCTGATATCCCTCTGTATCTCTCGTACAAATCCGTGCCGCGATTCTGCCACAAGGTCAACAATGCCCTCTTCTCTCTTGCTCTTATAAATATACAAAAAGCCACGTTCAAGTTTTTCAAGCGCTATTTTTTTGACGATTAAACGAATTAGGAAAATTATACATTTCTGATGGCGCTTGCCATGTCTACAATCAATTTTTGCCGGTGAAATTTTCTTATCTAGATTGAAACGAGAAAATTTTAACACATTAAAACAGTAGAATCGATCCTTTGAACTTTCTCAATCACTGAGATTCCATTTTTGTCAGCTTTTAATGAATATTGATAAAGTAAATGGTGAACGCGATGGGACCAAACTTTATTATTGATTAAAATTAATTTTTTTTCTTTAATGTGCAAAATGAAAAACTATCTGCCTATTTTGCCGATGTCAATGTTATATTAATGAAAAATATGTAAATAAAAATTAATTAATCCGAAAGTAACATGCTGGTATGAGGAATATCGAAAACCTATTTTTTTTACAATAAACAAATAAGAAATGAATATTACATAAATGTAGCACACACACACACACGCGCGCGCGCGCGCACACGTACGCCGCACGCACGCATACACGCACACACACACACACACACACACACACACACACACAAATACATACACACACATATTTATATATAATTCGACTCGTGTTTTATAAATCAAATAAAACGTTTTTATAAAACAAATAAACAGACTAAATCAGAATAATTAAACTTACATTATATTATTAATAATGTATTTTACGTACATTATTTTATTATTAATAATAATCAAATAAGCTATTTCTGAAAAAAAAACGATAAACTTTTTAGCACGCATATAATTTTTTCTACTAAGAAATAGATTAACTTCCTTTGCCGCGCTATCGTAATCGTTACTCACGTCCCTGTAAAGTGTGATAAATGCGATCGTTGTACGAATCTAAGAAATAGATAAACGTGGCAAGCACCGAAAGTCAAGTAACAGACGAGTGCGGCACAGACGACACGGGGATGAAGGTGGGACGAGCAGAAGGGTTACCACCCGCAGAATTTAGCCAACCCTCGCTCGGTCGAAGAACAAAGCTTGATTTATTGTAATGAGTTTGCAGGAGTTAAGAGGTCTGCTCCTGCTCCCCGGCCTCACCTCGATATTCAGACTCGTGCGGTTTGATGGGGATCCTCGGATCAACCCCCGTCATAAACCCTTCTTAGCGGCGGCCACCGTCGTAACCCCCTCTGAAATATGCATGAACCCCCTGCATACTGATTGCGTTATTTGTATCACCTACGAGAGAAGTCGCCGCGAAATCGCGTCTGCACTTGGCTCGCATGATCCTGCATGAAAGCCGCGAAGTTGCTTCTCTTTCGACCATCGATCGGTTCACAAAAGGCCGGATCCTCCTCGAAGGCGTCGAAGCTGCCGTATCGTAACCATATCGTTACTCAAGACATCGCCAAAGACGCGTTTTTTCGCAACTATGACGCCGTATGACCTCTCAAGGGTTCGCGAAAGGTTCTCTTGAAGATAAGATGCTTTGAAAAGCTAGCCATTTCTTTGCCGAGCAACGTTATAATATTTGCGATAAGAGGTTGACGTTGAGCGATAAGATTTCTCTTTCTGATTTTGAATAATATTTTATGTTTCATTTTATAGAACAGAGCAGAATTGTTTAAATGTTGCAGGATTACAAAACTATTGTGCTGTCAACTTCGATATCGTCAACGTGTAATTATAACGATCAAATCATCGGATGTTCGCTCGTGTCAAGAAACGATGTCGCGTTCCATCACTGTCGAACGGCGAACATCAATCGGTCTTTTCCTCGTTTCACAAACACAAGATACGTCTTCGAGTACCACATCGGTTCGACGACACGATGATCGATGATCGCCATCGACAACCTATGTGCAAAAAACAAAAAAATTTAAGTCGCTCTCGTATTTCCGATCGTTACTCGCAAGTATCGTCCATCTTAACAATAATAATGATGGCCAGCGCCATTATATATAAATTAACATTATCAGAGATTCAATATGGATCTTTTAATCTTTCTGTTAATTAATGAAATTATTCTTATAACAAATATAATGACCGTAATATCATATTTTAATTTTAAATAATAATTTTTGTAATTATCTCGTGTGTTGATGTATATACATGTAATGAATATATGTAATTTACCAGACGAGTGAAAATTATTTGTCTGAAATCAAAATATCATGGAAAACCGTAATAATTTGCTGGCTCTTCTCTCTTTCTTTCTCTCTCTTTCTCTCATTTCCTCGGTATAAAAATGAATAGCATTCAAAGCATTGAAAAAATTCATACTGTTTTATTGGAGTGATTAGAAACAAACTCTTATCGCGTCATATTTCTCTTCCATCCCCCATAGTATAAAAATGTATCACCTACCTAATACAGTTTTTACCGTTGTCACGAAACGCGCTTTTCACAGGCTGAAATCGATCATTCAAACAACAGAGGGGTGGCAACGCGCCGTGCATTTTGCAAACGACGAAAACCGTAAAAAATGGCGTGCGATTTGGCGGGCGAGACCGCTCGGTCGGCCCGCTCGTCGGAACGCATCGATTCCCTGCCGAAAACGCTGAATTCATTGGGAATTGACGGGGGAGCCATAACTCGCGTCTCGGTTTGACATTAATGCCTCCCCTACTTCGTGCCTCGCAGATAGGCAAGGGGGTTAAGCTCACTGCGACATATTTATGGAGAGGGCGAGATGCTATCAGGCACGAGGACTCCGGGTTCGCCCGATCGCGCGGCTGCGGAGCCCGCCCTTCCTACAATCTACTTCGCAATTATCGGGCCCGACGTTAATATTTGACCCAGACCATCGCCCCGGCGCGCTACCTCGATTTTGGAAGGAACATCGCCCAATCCCCTACACGCATACTCGTAACCCCATCTTCCATCACGCTTGTCTCTATGGATCGCATTGTCGTGTCTGGCCGTGTGCTTAGGAAAGTTTAATATTTGCGGTGGATGTAAGAACACGAAGGGTTGTTGTAAAATATTTCGAGCGGTCAAGCGTGACAAGTGCTACATGTTAATTAATAGTTTTAATATAATTTGCATATAATTTGCATTGTCCCAATCTCTCTTTTTCTCTCTCTAGTATAATCTACTGTATTCTTTGTACTTTTAGACAGTTATTAGTTTTTGTATTTTCGTACTACCAATGGTTTATATAAGATTATTAATTTATTTAAGATTATTATTAATTAACTTTTTTTGTAGAGAATATGTTTCCAATATATTTCCAATTGCATGTATATGTTTATTTTATGAAAGATTTACGCGCAATTGATGACTGTCGTCAATTCTTAAAACTCCTCTCTCACTGAAATTGAGCTTAACGGTTACTATGGCTGGTCGTCAAGGATGGAGCTCATCGCTCGAGAGTGTCTTCGTTAGTCTTCAATACCGCACATAAGGAATCAGCCAGGGCCCCACTTGTCGCGACTCGAGACTCGAGACAGAAAGCGATGGCGGCAAGAGGATGCGGGGGGTGTGGTGTGCGTGTAAATTAAAGGCGTCATAGATTTTCGTGGTAGCCCGCAGGATCAGGGCCTTAGATTTGCGTCCGGCAGATTACCTCGGGGGTGAAATGGGACAATGGGCGTTAGTCTGGGCCGACGGCGTATAAATAAGGATCCCCAGGAAGCTTCTGGGGACCAGGGGGCGGCAGGCGGAGGAGATGCTCGCTTGGTAGCGACGTGGTAGCGGAGCGGAGAGAGCCCGGCTAGTGCTGAGACCGGTCGGCCGTCCATCTTGGCCGTCGCCGTGGCGGTCCTTATCTGCGCTCACAGCTCCGCTGCTAGACGTCCGGTGATCTAGGGCACTTCTCTCTCTCTCTTCCCCGCCATCTCTTTCTCCTACCTACCTAGCTACCCTTAGACCCTTGCCTCTCGCTCGGATCTCTTCTACCTTAATTATACCGGCTCATGACGCCGCTTCTACTATCATTCCTTCCCGTCTTTTTCTCATCTCGCGAGAGGAAGCACCCGCCACTTTTCCACGAAACCTGAGCTCGGGTGATTCCGCGGTGTGACGAGGTCGATAGAACAACCCTTAAGTCGAAGCGGCGCGTCGATCTTCGTGCTCTTTGTGGCGCACTCGAGGATGAAATAACATCGGGAAGCGTCTCGTGGGCGATAAGAGAAATAATTTAGATAGGAAAAGAACTGTAACATTTAATCGACTTTAATGTTTTGTCATTATTTTTCACGAAATTTTAGAATTTATTTTACTCAACTCGGATTTTTTAATTCTTGACTTTTCAAGAGAAATTTCTTATCTTTCACTTTCTGCATATCAAAACATCAGAACATTAAGAAACTTGACGTGGGACACTTATATATACGAACTGGATCTTGTTTTAAGCTATAAATGTAATTTAATTTTTTTTAAGCTTTTATAATCAACAGACATTCGCGGAAAATTATTGAGATTGTAAGTGATTTATTTTGAAGAAAAAAAGATATTACCATCCCACCATGAAAAATGACCTAACCGGCGCTACAGGAACGCGGCTTTTGTTTAACATCCCTCATATATACTAATCGGCGACAGACAAAACGAAGGCACATCTGTATTCGGATTAGCATCGAGCGCGTATCGGTAGATATTTACGAGCCTGACAGACCGAGTACTACAGAGAGATGCCAGTGTCTCTCCCTTCGCGGAACTTGAGGAGCTTTTGCGGCGCGGAATGAACAGCGAGCGATAGTCCTGCCGGCCGTCCGACCGTCCATGTTTTCACATATAAAACTGCCCTTGACCCTTCACCCGTATAATGAGCCACCGGCGATCCATTATTCATAGGGTGCGTCTTGTCTTTCTGCTCCGAATCTACGCTCGTAAGTTCCCCGTTACATCGGCCGCCGCCGCCGCCGCGATTTATTTTTCGACCGAAGGGAAAGGCGCGCGAAAGGATCGGCAGAGCGCGAAGAGGACAACCGGTCGCGGACGGTAACGCGTGGAAGGAGCAGCGAAATACGCGGTACGTCGACCTGCCTCGCTACCGGCTTGGGGGACGGTACCGGTATCCATTGTATGTACGAGATAGTTTTTGTGCGACGTGCTGATATTTGTTGCTGCCTAAGATTGCTGATTCCAGCGTGTGCTGGATGTAATATATGCACTCATAGATATTTCATATGCTTCGAATAACGTGTCTTCCGTAACACGAGACTTTAGAGAAAATAATTGCTAAATACAATTTATTTAATTTCAGTCAACGAATGCCGCCCGCCCGTGAAGATGCAATCCAATTATTGAATAAAGAATGACGTGGAGAGACTGTAGCGAAGTTATAATATAATACGCGAAATAATTTCTTAATTTTTCTCCACCATTTAACTCGCTGTGTGATTCGCCGCTTGGCACCGATTTAAGACCGCTATCCAATAGCGGAACGTGATGTAGTTGATGATGATGAAGGAGAGGGCGACCGCAAAGAGAGGAGACAATGAACGTGTCTCGTGAACCAAGCGCAAGCCCTCGTACCCTCTCGCAACCCTCAGTTGTCGGTTCACATACTCGAGAGGACTACCTTTTCCGTTCTTCTTTCCTTCCCCGCCGCTCCCGCAGCTGGATAATCTTGGGAATCAATATAGCACCAGGACAAGTATTCGCGAGCACTCAGTTCCAAGCTGCCGCCACTATTGCTGCCACCACTTCGGCCTTGTAATTAAACCTGCTGCTAATGTACCGGCCAGACTATCGCCGTTATGCCATTCTGCCACCTTCGCGGCGCAGACTAAAAACCGACGCGTACAAAAACGGCGAGAGGAAGCGTCCGACAAACGGTCTGCTCCCGCATGTGCACGCGTGAGAAAGAGGACTGTGTGCTGTATCCACCTGTTATTAATCCTAGAAAAATGTAGAGATGCTTTTATTTTACAGATGTGCGTGCGTGCGTGCGTGTGTGTGCGTGTATGTGCGTGCATATACGTATATGTTATTAGCAACAGTAAACGCATCGGCTATTTTTGTAAAAAAAAATAAATCTTCTATACCAAATTAGATAGTATTATCGAAATTATGTGAATCTAATTAATTCGTAATTAATTCTAAAAGAATTAAGTAAATCGAATTTTTGTGCAGATTCGAATCCGGTTGATTCATCTTTTAAAGCTTATTAAAATTGTTATCCGCTATTTTCTCAATCTTTTTATTCGAGATCTGTCACAGATCTATCTGTCAAATTTGCCACATCAAAGAAACAACGCAACTGTATCGTCAAGTTTTTTTATTTTATCTATGCGGTGTGTTAATTTAGTCGTTAACCCGTCGCGTGTAATTGTGACATTCGTTCTTTTATTAAACTCGCATTTTCGTACATCGCATGTGTTTCAAGCACCGTATCGCGACACATACCTCCGACCAGGCCATAAAACCGCACATTGCTTCGTTATTTGATTATGCACTGCGCTCCCTCACTCGCTTTTTGATACCGTATTCCGACTGTTTCTATTCATCGCAACGACACCGCGTCTGATTTTAAATTGATAACGTCCTTCGTTCTAACACAACATTGCTCTTAAGTTTTCCTAAAAACTAATAAGATATTAATCTTATGTTTCTCTATTTTAAAGTCATAACCAACATGAAAAATTGATTGCTGACGCAAGATTCTGGTGCTTTTTATTAGTCTCTACAAATTGATATTACGCAGAATATAGTGCGATCAAGATACATCAGCCGTTTTTTTTTTATTATTATTAAAACGATGTATCTCGACGGAAAGAGTGTCGACTTCTCATTTTACCTGTAACGAAGCCGGCGCGTCGCTCGCTCGTCCATAAAAATCCAATCAGCTCACGGATACGTTGCTTGACGAAATAATATTCTCACGAGCGATAATTTATCTCCGATAGAGTCTGTGAGGCGCGTCGACAAGGTATTCGGGTTCTGTGGTTGTCTAACGCATAGCAAGACCGCGTTTCCCTTCCCCAGTGAGCGAAGCGGTGGGTCTTTGGGGTCCCGTAACGGAGTCTCGTCACACAGTTGTCTGTGCATATCAAATGAACGGCACTCTCCACGATCTCGGCCGACACTCATGAAAGCTTAATCGTGGTAGCGCGTACTTATCGAACGTCGCCGGGAGTCTAGGGTTCATTCTGCGCTCTTTGTCGGTCGATCCCCTCCTTCGGGGATCACCATCCTCGCCGAGGTGTTTCATGGTGAAGGAAGAAACCGGGCATTAAATATTGGAACTGGTATCGGAATTATAGAAGAGTCTGCGTGTGCATGCTCAAAAGTCGAAAAAGAAAGAGAAAGAAGAGAACGGAGAGGATGGACGAGAAGGAGAGAGTTAGAAACGTATAGGCAGAAAAGTAGAGGTACTGAGATGGTCTTACGACAGTAATGGTGTGAGGCACCTTACGGAGGATGGCGAGGGTGAATCGTGAGGAAGGTCGACGGAAAAGCCGGGTAGTATTCGCTCTAGACGGGTGAAACGACTCGGGAATGGTGAGCTTGTACGGATACACCGGGCAATTGAACTCCTTCCGTTTATTGCTTCTAATTAAACGACCGAGATATTTCTGCTACGTTTCATTAGCGTAGAGCCGAACTCACGGCACGACGGTTCGGTTAATGCATTGCGCTGCTTCTTCCTCGTAGCACAAGAAAATTTCGGTCGCGGCTCGTACGCGGCGTGCGCGTACACGTGTACCTCTGCTTCTTACTGTTTCTTCATTTACGTCCAACGACTCGTCCAGCTCATTTCAGTGCGGTCATTTTGGTTGGTCAATTAGGAGTTTCAATTATTGTACACGAAAACGTAAGAAATATTAACTGTTAAATCGATCGCGATACAACTGTAGATTGATAAGAATAAAATGTAAAAAAATGTTTATTTTTTAAGCTGACTCAACTAACTGGGAACCTATAGAAAATATAAAAATACATGATGAAGTCCCTTAATTAAAATTTTTATAATAGTTAAGTACAAATTAGTATAATAAAGTATAACGATATTATTGTTAGTAAGTTTATACTTTGTACATGTAAATTATTTTTTACATACACGACCGCGTAATAAAGATTTAATATATGACCTTTAAAGAGTATTTTAATAACGTTCTTTATTTTTCGTTTTTAACATAGGATCTAATCCGTTTTTAATATAATAAAATAGGATTTTGCATTCATTTCGTCGAGCTAAGATGTTCACTTGAAAAATTGTAATCGTCCAAATTTTATACTAAGGCTTTTTTTGTCAAATGTTGATTCAATTGAAAAATGGAAAGAATATGTCGATGCGTACATCGACATAAAATATACGAATGTATGTACCGAATATGTTTTTATATGTTTTTTTTACAAAAAAAATTATTCTTGCAACATATTTCTCGTTTTGGTGCTTTTATGTTTAAAATAATTGTCGTAGTGTTAAAATATACCGAAGACTCCTATTTTATAATACATGTTATAATATGTAAAAGTAAATATTTCAATTCGACAACTGTCAAATAACTTGTTTTCATCCTTGATTAGGTGCAATTCAATTTTGACATATATATTTGTTGATTATCTATATAAAAAGAGAGTTTTGATATGTTTGACAAGTATTCTATTCTATCGATTACAAACGGCTACTCTATTGAGAAATATTTTTATTTTAATGTGCGTTGCAAGAATTTTCATGATATATTTTCTCACTTCTGACGCCATCAATCCAAGATGGTTGCAGTGAGTGAACAAGAGTCTTAAAGCTGTACTTTTTCTTCCCGAAATACATGAATTTCGTAACGTATCTCGCAAATATTTGGCACGTATCGCGAAACCGATTCGGGGCTAATCGTGGCCCGCGAATCTCCTGATGAATATTCAGAATGTAACGAAGATGTCGTCGCGAAGGTGACGACGCCGCGGAAACGAGCGAGAGAGCGGCGACGTGACTCGCTTGCGCCAATTCTAATTTTGCGCTGGCTCGCTTAATATCTCGTCGTAGCGAGAAGCCGGCGATAAATCTCCGGATTCATTATCATAAATTGGCTCGACGGAGCCCGCACGTCGACCGGTTGATGCTGACGGCGAGCTCGTCTCATCGCACGATGAGGATGACAGATCAAAGCGGAGGCGAGGAAGAAGTTCGATTCGCTCGTTTACGCAGGCGAGCTCGTCGTAAAAACGTCGTTTCGCTCGTCCCCTCCTCTTTTCTTTCGCCCTTCTCGACCGTCCCACACGTACGAGTCTGCCGTTCAATTTATGGATCCGAGAACTCGTCCGTCTATAAATTAAGAGGACCACGAAGATCGAAAGATATACGAATCCTTTTTTTTTTACTGCGAATGATTATAAGCCGGAACTTTCGAATCGCGTTGCTTCGGGGATAACTGCGACTCGTGTTGCCCAAAAACTAATCGTAGTCCCGATCGTTTTAACTGTACGCTACATCGTTGAATGAATATATTTTCAAAGTTAGTTTAATATAAACTAATCTGATATTTGATATTCGGATTATATTAGTCTACAACTTTAGCACGCACAATTTCTCCTTCTGATTACTCCTATTACATATGTAAATAGATTTCTTGAGTGGTAATTCCAAACAATTTTTGAGATCCGAAACTGTTATTAATTTTTCGAATTAGTCTTTCATCTCATCGTGTACCGGTACATGGTGCCGCAACGAAATAGAAATAATTTGCAAAGATAATAGGAGAAGACATTACAGTGATGTAACAGTGCTCTTCTTAGAATTTCGCGGTGTTTACTTGGCTAAGCTATCTCGCATTAGCGCGCGACATGTGTCTTGCTCCACGATGTCGCGGTGACTGATTTATGCGCCTTGATCTCGGTTCTTGCTACCGAGAGAAATAACAATAACGTGGTCATAATTTTCTCCCATGGACGTGAAATTGCATTTCTCTATTTTCCTAGGACGTTGAACTAAATCGCGAGAGATTATGCGTCGCGATTTAGAATCTCGTGCATCAGTCCACTTCTCGTATTGATCGCCGATTGATGGCTACAATTAAACGGAAAAATGAAATTCGATTAATTCCATGCACTAATTACGCTAAAGACAATTTTATTACTAAAAAGTATAAAATCACTTTTAAATTTATTATCGCTCATGTTTTTAATCCAAATAATATTTTGAAACAAAATTAGCTACTGTATTTGAGTTAACTTTTTATTTATTATTATAGGAATAATATACAATCCAACATTCACAAGTTTCAATTTACATAAATATAAAGTCTATCATAAATATAAAATCTATAGGTCAATATATGTATTTACTGTGCATTTATACCAAGAATATGTATTTACTGTGCATTTATACTAAGTGCAGTTTGTGCTTCAAATAGAATTCCTTCAAGAGGAACAGAACCTATTTTATTTCACACAAATAACGTTGCTTTTATTCGGCAGTCTAACCAAATGGATCGTATTAGCAAATGCAAGTACAAGATTCCTAGCAGCTAAAGGCTAAATGCATTCGGACCATGCAAGCTGAACTGGTAATATGCTCAGACTTTTATTCGAGTTTTCGCTTCGCAACAGTCCTATCTTATCTCGGTTTGTTAATTGCTATACGCGTTTCATTATTAGGATCGGACGGCCACTTATTTTTTTTGCGCCACGGGTTTTGCGCGTAGTTTTAGCATAATACAAGGTGACGCCAAACACCTGAAGATTTATCGGACACGTGTTATAATATAAATTACGTATTCGCTATAAATGCAGTAATTAACAGCAAACGTGATTCGGTTGGAAGGGTGCGTTCGCTCAGTGAGATGTTCTCGAATGTGAATCGCGAAACGGTATACATTCTGGACAGAGCATTTACATTGTAACTATAGCCGCGGGCATTGTAAACACATTGACACGGAACATTCAGTTAACATCGTGCATGCGGTAGGAATAATGCAACATGCGAAATTACATAATGGAATTATATTATGTCCCGCGCTCGCGAACCATTCCGGGAAACGTTCATATTTTCTATTGCATGTATTTTTTAGAATATGGCAATGCGCCCGCATGGCAAACTTGATTAAAAGATATAGATTTTTCGTTGTTCTCTATAAATTGAAATTTTATTACGCATTACGTGGACATTACACAGCAAATTACTTTACTTTTTACTGCACTTGCAATGATTACATGATTATTCTTTAACACAGTCACATTCTGTATATTTTTGAACCATGTTATGTCTCAAGACCAATTTATCATTCCAAATAGAATTAAAATTACTTTGAAAATTTAGAAATTGTAGTTTCATTTTAAAAAAAGCATAACAAGATAAAATCAACAATAAAACGATTAATTTTTAATCCGCATAGTGAGACAAGGTGTTCGTGTCGCGTGCATGTTCAAGAGACTTCGGCGAAGGTTTTCTACTCTTTTCCCTGAAAAGCCCAAGTAATCGCGCGGCAGCCAAGTGTCGAGAGCCGGAAGTCCAGTTCCGAGGCAGGCGACGGTTGCGCTCATCTAATCTCGAAACGCTTGTCCCGGCTTAAACGAACCTTGGCCGCTAATACGCGAGTGATTAATTATTGTTACGCGTCGGTGTTACGATCTCTCGCATCGGACCCTTAATGGAAATAACTAAGTATTGTTCGGGTGCATGCCTTCCGTACGGAAGCGATCCATCATGACCCGGATAATTAGTACAGCCGTGGTTGCGCGTATAATCATCACTCGGAATAATAATGGCGATCCGCCTCTCTTCCCTCTTGATGCGCCGAGAGGTGCGAAACGACGCGGCGGGCACCATAAGCGACCCTCGTCGTGCAGTGAATCCGCGTAAACATGTGCCCACGTGTGGCGCTTGTGCACACGTACGACACGCTCGTGATACGACGGTTAATTATTACTGAGACCTTGCACTATTTATCCATTAAATGATCGTTGTTCATATACAGATTGTTTTGCGTATTTAACGAATTTTTGATATTTTATGTTTAAACTAATGTAATCTAATAACAGTGTACTGAAGTCTACATGAAAGAAGACGGAAGTTTACAAATTTTAGTATTGAATATTAGGCACGTTTGCTTATTAGATATCACGGGGATCTTTTTCTAGCTCTACTTTATAGCGGACTTCCTCGAGAGATTATTTTACATTAAAAATATAGTGTTGTATGTATTTGTAATTAGACACTTCAAGTGCCTGTAGTAGACTTGAACTCGCCTTTATATTTATGCATACAACATTGCATACGTGAGATACGGCCGGATCATTAATAACGAGCAATTTGATTTCAGATATCAAGTTTAAAAATATTTAATTCCACCTTGTCAGGGAAACTGATTCGTCCGGAAAGCATCGTAAATATAACCATGATGTCGCTCAAGTAATAACCCGAGATAAGTTTTTACATCCGTAGTGAGCGATATTCCGATTAGAATTTAAGTAATGTTGATGAGCAATACTCTTAATTGGACAGCATACTTTTCTAACGGTTCACCATTGTGATTAACTCTGATTCTGTAAGATTAATTCCGCATTTTCCCGCTTGTTTTTTCTTTCTATAATTAATGAATGTATTCAGTTATCCGTTAATGAATGTATCCAGTTATCTAACTCGTAAGTTCTGCAAATGATCTCATGTACGTTTTGTGTGAATCACATTAATTTAAAAAAATATTAAAAATAAGTCCTAAAATGTCCTAAACCTAGTCCTAAATGATATCTAATGATATTTTGTGAAAATTTTAACAAGATGAAATTTACTCATAAATCATTATTTTTCGTTTTTTAAATATTAAGTACTAACTAATACTAATTGTAAAAATTATATTTTTTACTCAAATTATTAATTATTTTTAGAATTATCACTAGTATTATTTTAACACATCTGAGATATAAATTCTGATAAGATATATTAGCACATTTCCAGATTTTGCCATTTACGTAAAATTTTATTGTGCACTAAGAAACTAATTATTTCATGATTTGATCATCTCTGTGACAATACATCCATTTCTGGTCTAGCGAAATCTTATTTACCGGACAAAGTTCACGACGCAGTGCCACGAGACTTTGGAAAAATCAATCCCTCTCGCTGCGCAGAGCCAGTGTCGGTGCAATTCATTTGCATGGGAATTGCACCCCACGGAGACGGCTGCATTCCGGTATCGATTTTAAGTGGACCGCCTGTTCCGTCAGCCTCCTGTCTCGTCTTCTCTTGGACAGAAGCTACTCGAAGTCGCGCAAGCGCTACCGTAGAAACTTCTTCCACGGATTTCGTGAAAGCCCCGAATCCGATTCGACCAAGAATGTCACTGTCTTCGGCGGACTAGCGTGAATTCTCTTCGAGAAAGTCAAAATAACGACTGCGTGTGATTCGCTTATATCCAGAGATATTTATCTGACTAACTGACTAAATACAAGTAAAATTATTTGTATTAAATCTCACGTTCACGTTAAATTGAAGCTTCGCAGGTAACAAAACCAGACTGTGATTAAGTCGCAGTTTTTTAAAATATAATTGGTTTTTTTTCAAGCTGCAGATGTTTGTAAAATCGGAATTAAAAAAAGTTTTCGTAGACAAAAGTCATAAAGTCACGTTTTCTTCGAGGCGGGCCGTAAGATAACGGTGAATTTAAAATTAGTCAGGAATCTACAGAAAATTTCGCTTTGTTGCCGGAGCGGGATTAGCGAAGGAGAGAGAGAAAGAGGTTTCGTCGTGCGAATTACGAATTATACACGAGGCGGAAAGTAGCTACCGAACAAAAGTCGCTGGTTTAGGATCGCGGCCTTCGCCGGGTGTGTATTCGGGGGAGGTGCGAGTGGATTAGGTATCCCTCGTGGCCAGTACGTAAGGACAATAAGCCAAAAAGTTGGTAAGGCAGGCATGGCGGGCGCCGTAACCCGTTATGAAGCTCAGGGGTGAAGTCAAGATTGTAATTAGCCGGCGCTAAGTTTCGAGGTTTCCCCGGTATATTTGCATGCGATACGCTCTCTTCTTCCCCCCTAACCTTTCCCTTCGTCTCCAACTACCGACTGCATCTCCACGCTAACCGACTACAGACAGCACGCGTTTACGCGATTTCGTCGGCGCAATGAGGGTGCATGAGATAGAGGTGGAATGCGCAGCACGTATCAAAATTTCGTATCGCATGACTCGGCATCCTCTAGCAATCCGCCCTTCTTTAAGTGAGCCTTAACAGGCGAACGCGTCCTGCGCTTTTATATTCTTTTGATGTTAACCTGAAGAACTCCCAAGTCGGATCCACGCGAAGATATTTTTTAAGTTCTCGTAGTAGTGATTATGCAGAGTATATTATAAACATAAGTATATATTATGGCACGCGTATCGATATATTAAATCCTTTCATTACGCGTTAATCGAATGATATGACTGCACATTATGCACCAACGTTCTATTTTTACTAATTTATCAACATATTACCAACATATATGATACTAGGTACTTAAATAGCGCATACATATCTTCATGTATATTTATTTCAGAATTTACTGCGCAAATATTGTAAGACTTAGAAATTCATAATATAATTATATGAATAATAATAAATTAATTTCTCAAGCACGGCAAATAGAAATGCTTTTCGCTGAAATGTGGAGCATCTGGCTTATCGATCACATTGCTCAATATGGAATCAGCGCAGTCTTTCGAAGCTTCAATTTTGCTAGGTGAGACGTCCACGTGAATTTAGATTTAATCCCTGGGTACCGGTATATACGTAGCGGGCGTTACAAGGCGAGCGTGTCGATGAATAAATAACGACTCAGCAAACCTCTTCGACAATCGAAGCACCCGTACGCCAGAATGGAAGTTTTATTGTCAACGATCGCGGGTATCGAAGTGAATGAGCCCGGAATAAAAGGAGTCATTCGACTCCCGAAGGGGTGGCGACGACGAGGGTCGGGCGGAGAAAGGTAGCGCGCCCTCTGTCTCTGTTAATGCATCGCCTCCGGAATGGCCGATTAATTCCAACTACGGGAAGGAAGCGACTATAACTCGTCTCCGAGGAAGCATTCTTAATCCGCGCACTCTTTATTCTCGGGCTTCGCTCTTGTTCCCCCGTCCCGACCTACCCCCTCCCTCCCCCGATCCCCATCGGGGAAGAAATCTCTTACCCTCGTCGTAGAGACCGCGTGCACGTTCCTCGGTGTTCCACGAACAACCAGAATACTGTCACTGGCAATACACGTTGTTTCTTTGTCGAAGGAGGCCCGTTATTTTATGGCAACTTGCTATAGTTTTTATTAGGATTCTAGAAGTAGGTTTATCGAGGGGGAAAAAACGTCGTTTTCGTTCATCCACGTTTAACCGATCATCCATGTAATTTTTCTTCGTGGCTCTGTAGTGTATATAATTCATTTTGTACTATATATTGGAAGCAAACGAGAGAAATCAGGTATTAGAAATAAAGAAAATAATGGAATGTTATTAGCGGCATTTTAAAAATATTTTTAATACTTAAGTATTGTTAAATTTAATGTGTTATACTTAAATTTGAAAAATTATATTGACATGTGTAAGAGAAATTTTTTAATCAAATTTGTACATCTTAAGAACAATAAAATTGCATGATTTTAATAATCGATAAAATAAAACATTACATTTTTTGCAGCAAATTAATTTCATCTCTTTGATTAAAAAAAATCAACTAAAATTACAAAATAAATTTTTATTTGAGAAACACAATTTTATTCAAATCTTAGTACGTAAAAAATAATAATAACAATCAACTTGCCCGATTAAAAGAATAAAGATAAATTTCATTGTTTAGATAAAGATGGTGCAATACTAATTCGAAAGTAATCGGAAAGTTAAAAAATGGAATATATGATTTTCACAGGTAATGTCAGATTAAATATCTGTAGCTTCGATTAACTAGTAAATACAGCACTCTGTGTTTTTTCTCTTTTTTGCGATGTTTCTGTTGTGTTTACACAAGCTGCGCTATCATTTTCACGACGAGGCTTGAATCGACGGCGTGAATCACCCCATTGTAGCGTCATTATCCCGCGATCTCGAGAAGTAATACGAGAAAAATCAACGGCTCTCATTCCCTTTACAAATAGTTAATATTTATTATGATTCGATTGATTAATTTTTGTGATTAACAGATCTTAAGTGTATTGAAACGATTATTCGAAGCAGATATTCTTCATTTTAGATTTATACATTTGAAGGAACCAAGCGATAGGAGTGATACTAATTCAAAGTTAATGCTTTATGTTTACTTATTGTTGATAGTTATTTATTTGACATCGCATTGAGTTCAAATGGAGTCTCTTGCGCTACGTTTCGAAGTTTTTTCGCTGATTTCAACATAATTGATGATTACGTTATACAGATTGACGTGTGAAGTAATACACGAGTCGTCAGGTCGAGCAATTTAAAACTCATATTATATCGATGATTTATTAATAATATGTGCATATCAAATGATATATATATTCGAAAAGATATACTTTGCACTATATTGAATTTTAAATTGAATACATATATCATTTGATGTACACGTATTATTAATAAATCTGGATGATTCATCTGTGACTTAATTCAAGTTGCAGGATATCAAACGAAAAGTCGAATTGTACATGAATGTGCAAACGAAAATCTATTAATTAATGCTGTTAATAATATTGTTATAAGAGGTTTTATTATTATACTCGAAGCTTAGCTATTAACCGCTCGCTAAACTTATTTGTTTAACTTTATTAAGAATGTGAAAACGAAAAATTATATTTGATCGAATTATATTTGAATGTACAAAATTTATGATGATAATTATTTCAATGATTATTTCCATTTTTTTTTATTAAGAGATTAACGTGAAATTGACTCTCCCAAAATCACGCGCGCGGATGTCGCTTTATATGATATTTTCTCGTGAATAATCTGTAGGGTTAATCCATAAGTTTGTGCGAATTTTTGTTTAATTTGCATTTAATATAAATATTAAAGCTTAATTATTTATATATAATATATATTTATATGCAATATATAATTATTAATAATTGTTAATGTATATATAATTAATAAATAATTAATTAAAAATTAGTTAAATTATAAATAAAGTACATTTCAGTTTTGTTTAAAAATTTGCACATGGATCAACTCAATATCTGTTTATTTTACATTTGTCACAAGCAAAACTAAATCTGTTTATAATTATTTTATGCATGTAACAGTTATCTTTGAAATATTAATTATATTAGGTATTAATTTGAATGTATTTGTATTTTGCAGTTTAATATTACAACTCTGCTGCTGCGCATCGGTGAGTGACAAATTATTTTTAATTTTATACGTACTCTACAATAGATCAAATACATAGAGTAACTTTCATAGAAAAAGTGTTTGAAGAAAAAAAATATTGCTCAGCTATGTTTCTAGACGTAGCACAAACCTTTGATAAGTGTGCCATAAAGGTCTCTACGAAAAGTTGAGCCACATCAATATCTTTACATAAGTGGCCTACAAATGCCACAAAAAATACTGCTAACAAAATACATATCTCTTAGATTTGTATATTTAACAATATTTGAAGGAAAATCAAATCGGTTCCGGACAGTTGTAACACGTCCCTTGTAAATACTTACTAGGTATGCATCTGGATGCACGACTAATGTGGAAACATCACATGCAAAAAAAAAATCAGAACAAATTCACTTGAAAATTCGTCAAATGCACTAATTGAAAGAAGACTCCAATTATACCTATATCACAAAAGAATGATCTACTTAGCGATAATCAGACCGATTTGGACATATGGCATCCAACTTTGGGGTTGTATCAAGGACGATTTGAGTCGGATGATTATTCAACGTATATAGAATAATTTCATTCCTACAATCACTAATGCTAGATGGTACCAACGTAATGAAGATGTACACGCGGATATTAGACTCCAATATGTAACGAAATAATTGAGGAATATGCAATGGCGCATTAAAAAAGTCTTCAGGAACATATAAATGTCGAAACTCTACAATTGCTAAATGTCAAACATCTAAGACGATTAACGAGAAATAAACCTCAAGACCTAGTCTTGTAAATAATATAAATCTTATACATGGTTATAAACCGAGTGACTTGTATAATGATCCAAGTACCGTAACATGTCATTGCACTTACACATTGTCTTTAGTATTGCTTATACATGTAAGCTGTGGTTTAAGATTGCAATAAAGTAGAATTAAATAAAAAAAAATTTTTTATACGCTATTAAATCTTGATTGTATTTATTCTTACATTTTTCTGTCTCAATTTTAATATCTATTTTATTATCAATGTATTCTTTTTAAATCTTAATTTTATATTGATTAAAGAAAATAAAATGACATGTCGCGTGTAGAATAAGCATTTTTCGTAAATCGGAAATACTTTTTACGTAGATTATCTCATGATTAATAAATTATATGTACGTATATTAAAAAATATTTAATATATTAAAATAATGCTAACGTATATAATTATTTATGTATTGTTAATATAATACTAATGATATCAATGATACATATATAAAAAGTATAGTGACCGTCTTTCTGTTGTCAGTAAGCATCGTGTCTCACAGTCTCATGATTTTGACTGGAAAAAGTCGGTAATTTTGCATAAAAAACCAAACACGAAAAAGAGATTGTTGAAATGTTTTTCATAAAGAAACATGACAATACTTTAAATTTGCAGAGCGATATAGAGAAACTTACAGCTGTTTATGATAAAGTAATCGAGATTATTTAGTTTCTGCATCAATCCTAATAATTTATTATTTATTTTATTTATTATTTTATTTATTTTATATTTTATAAATTTTATTTATTATTTTACTGTTTAATTGACACAGTATTTTGATCACAATGTTATACGTTTTTATTTCGGACAAATTGACATGTATTGTATATTTATTATTTATTATTTTACTTTCGTTACCTGACTTTAGGCCTTTTAAATGTATATCTAACTGACTTGTGCAAAATGCTTTTATAATGTAACGTGATCTACACGAAGTAACATTGCTGTTTCCATTTACTATTACTGACGGACTTAGCCGTTATGACGCACAGAATATGTGAGTTTTATTAATTGATTAATTACACATGTTTATTTACTGATATTTATGATTTCAATAGCTTCAAGATTGATGTAGTTTGGGCGCAATGTCAATAAGATAGATATTAACGTGCGTTTTTCATCCGCATTATCAAATGTAACATTCTACACTTGAAAAGGACCCAAATCAGAGATCGAAACGTTGTGATTATTATTAATAAAATTGGCCAGACGGATCGAATAAATTGAAACTTTTATAATACTAATGTATTTTTTTATACTTTTAATCAATATTTATATGTTGATAAAATACAATACTGTTTGAACTGCCACTTCGGTAGAAAAATTGCTAATTCGAGATATACACATACGCTTTTCGCATATCCGGTTTCTCGCGCGGACTGGAAAGCATGGACGAAGTGAAGCTCGCCGAAACACGTACGGCAATTACAGTGGCCATCCCGGAAAATAGAGGGTCTCTATCCCACGATTGTTATCTACACGTGTTGTTTATTGATTGTCTCGTTGTCTCGAGGCAACCGGCAACGTACGTCGTAGGACCAAAAGCACGGCTGGCGGTAATTGCCACCGAGCGAAGAGGCGTAACAGAATGTACGTTGCGCGCGTGTTTTCGAAGAATTAAATTTCAGAAGGGATTAAATTTAAATGTATAGAGAATGGGGCAGGGTAAAAGGATTTCCGTCGTAAATATCACGAATCCGGAATAGCTCGAATTTGTGCGCACGTACCAAGTTCTCGCGTGAATTATCAACGGGTATTAACGTATTATTAAACATAATCTCGTAAAAATGTATGCGAATGCTACTAGCAACAATCTATCTAGAATCTATCTATATCAACCTTAAGTACAATCTGTGAGAACATCTTTTATATACTTTGTGCATTACTTTGAATTCTTGTGTTACTGAAATATGATTGAGAAATTTCTAATATCTTTTATTAATAAAATTATTCCGCTAATTACTCACGAAGCTATTATATTTTATAGCAAATTATCATAATTATCGTAATTCGTCAACATAGAAAAATATAATATAAAGTTTCTAAGATTAAAGAGAGAGAAAGATGGGATGTCTAGATCATGCGATCTGCATTCTCGTTCTGTGATTCGTCATATTTTCTAAAGCATCGACAGAGTTTCCATTAGCTTACCGAGTTAAACTTCCGATAAAAAGCATGAGTTACGGGGATCTTCCTGTGTGTCGATGAAATTCCGGAGGAAAGGTTCAAACCGATCTCGACGGGAGTTCCACATCCAATTTTCCTTGCATGATCCCGCGATGAACGGCGCGTATCGGGAGACTTCCGCCGGTATGGAGAGACTTCTTCTCTCCCCATACGAATCGACGAATGCAAGCATTGCTGCGAATTCCTTAGAGAAATCTTCGCGGCGTTACATCATCCGGCGTGCTGGCAACAAATTTGTTTCGCATTGTGCCACCTACCGCGCGAGAAATGCCCGAGATACATTTGTGTCCCTGCGCGTGCTTGCCGAGGGAAGAATGGGATATACAGCCGAAGAGAATGACTACCAAGTAGTTCGACAGATTCTTGCGGTTTTCCCGTTCAAGAATTTCCTTCGACGGCAACAGAACGCCCACGGATGCGCAATCTCGCGGTTATGCTTCTAATCGTAGCGTGTGGAAAATAAAATTAAAACATGAATTTAATTAAAATAAAAATTCTCTCTCTCTCGTTTCTCGCTTCCGCATAAATTAAGATATTTGTGTATATTATTACTGATATCAGTTCCATCTTTCCACCGTTATTGCACTCGATAAAAATATAACAAGCGACTTTCATATTATTTTAAATAAGAAATCCATTTGTGTTATCACATATTGCGTAAGTAAACGAATAGTTGAGTACACGCCAGAGTCGTGTTTTTATCCATGTCCTCTTCTTCCATCGATCATGCAGAATTGGCTGATGTCTCTTCGGGACGAGTCATCGGTGCATTTCGCACGTTAATCGCCGTTCCGTCGTCTATGGTCGATACCATATCCTCGCGACGATGCGTCGTGGAAGCGCTGCCTTAGTCGACACCTATGCACACGTGGGTGCGCGCGCGCGTGCGAGAGGAGAGAGAGAGATATATACCTGACTACGTGTACGCTGTTAACGGGCTGCCATTTTCGATAAGAGGCGTTGCAAGGACGACACTGATCGCGCGCGACGTGTAGGCAAGCTGCTCGTAAAGTGTTTAGTTGAGGGCAGGTGGGGAGGAGGGCTCGCCGGAATGGGGTGGATGAGTTAAACTACACGAGGTCTGACGGTAATAATTGAGTGCCGCTCTGTCTAGTTAGCACCTTGTACCGCCGGCTGACTCTCGTCACTTTATCGACTAAACGACAGCGATGCGTGACAAATCCATCTTGTCTTAACCGCCGACGCCGAGTCGATTATCGACGGGATCTCAAAACGGCGCAGCCGACGTGAGATTAATATGTCGCATGCGGAAACGGTGGTGTGCACAATGTCAAAAGATAATTTTACAGATTAAAGAGATTATTAGGTATATCAGAAGATTATACAAAGGAGAAAACAAAATTTTGCATTTATTTAATATAATTCATATGTTTCTTACGACGATAGTTTCGCTCCTCGTGCCGACAACATTTAATCGTGGAAAACATTTGTAGGTAGATAACATTTTAACTGTAGAAAAATAATTATAGAAATTGTAAGTTGTTTAGAAAATCTCGAGTATAAAATGTACGGATGAAACGGCGGCAATAAAATTTTAACTGGACGTTTGACTCTGAGCTTAATCCCCCGCGAACTCTCGCACGACTCTCTCTTTCTCTCTCTCTGTAATCGTATGTCGAACGTTTGAGTAATAAAGGCACGCAAGTTCGATCGTTAACACGATCTAAAATTCCACCAGGAGGGAGTTGCCAAAGTTCGTGAATTTACAACGTTTCTATGGAAAGTAGCTAATGTAAAAGATATTTGCGGGGCTCCCCTTCGCGACTCGCCGCCTCGTGTCTCTCCGGACGATATCTCCCGGACTACCCTCGTCACATTCTTTTCCCATAAAAGCGTAAAAGCGTCTCTCCGCGCTCGGATTCGACGCGAATTTCTGCGTCACTGCGCGCCCGAGCGAGCTTGCTAATTACCATCGGTATAACAACGCCTCGCCCTCTCCGATAAAAAGTAATGATTCATTTCGCGCAACGCTCGTCGGTTTATCTGTTTCTGGCGTTGGCGGAGGAATCGTTCTTGCAACTAAACAGCAGCAGCGCGCCGTGCGGCAAGGAAGATTTACGTGACGCGGTGCCGGCGAGAGAGAAGATATCAGACGCAGGGGAGGGAAGTGTCTGGCTCGTTTCTCCGTACACTTTTTCGGTATCCCTTACCTCCCCGCGTCTTCCTTCTTTCCTCATCCCTTTTCCTTCTGCCCCCTGACCGGCTTGCGAGAGATGGCGAACGCGGGATCCTGCAGACGAGTTAACGCCGCCGGAGAACGCAAGAAAAGCCGGCGAACGAATGGTAGTCGGCCAAGATCCACCGAGTTCGGCTCTCGAGTGAATAATTAAATTACGCGAGCGAGAGATCGCGCGACTGCCTGCAGTAAGAAGGGGGAGGGGAGCGGCCCCGGGCAGCTGGGACCAGGTGGCGAGAAGGGCGAGGGAGCAGGCTCAAAGTTGAAATTTCACGCGCCATTGTTCGATCCCGCCGAAGGAATAGGAGTTAGAAGCATTTAGGGAGCGGCAAGCAGGCACGGGGCTGTGAATTACGGTCGAAGATACGGCGAGACGTGGCGTAGAGGCGAAGGGATGCCGTGGATCGGCGGCGGTAGCGGGAGGAGGAGGGCGATAGAAGAGGGAAGGCGGTCGGGGCTGAGACTTTAATTCCAGGCTACATCCACGGGCTAACGGAGCCACGCTTCTTCGGCCTAAACGACTTCGATTTCGACTCTGCGCGGCGAAACGAGATTAATCGCATCCCTTTTGTTCTTCTCACGGTCGTGGCGTACCAGGATCGACTCGATGCACCGCGATGATCTCGAATCTCGAACCCCGACAGGGTTTCATTTCACGACGAACGTTTAACAAACTACCACGTAATTTCGTTTACTTCCCAATCGCGTATCTTTCGCGATGTTTGTGGATTTTTGATGCGAGTTCGTCGGAGCACTACGATACGCCTGGACTCGACTACCCTTTTGGCAATGCAAATGCAATCCACCATACGGTGGTGCGTACGCGATGGAGAAACGTCCGAGGTGAAAGACTGCGCGAAGCACTCGGTGGCGTTGCGAGGGAGCAAAGAGTGGACGGAATGGAAAGGAGAAAGAAGAAGAAGAAGAAGAAGAAAGAGGAGGAGGAGGGGGAAGAAGAGGGACCCGCATTCTCGGAGATTATCGTGCTCGCCATCAGCGTATCACGGCGTCAGAGGACAAGATTTATATGTAGAGTTTATTGTCGCTGAGTCCGCCCTACTGCGTTTTATGGATGTTTTTCGAAGGAGCGCTGCCGCCCGCGTGATCTATCGCGGCACCCTCGCTCTTCCAGCCTCTCCTTCTCACTCTGTCACCGAGCGCTCTTTTCTCTCTCTCTCTCTCCCTTCCTGTCGTTCTCTCTATTCTTCTCATTCCCTCCGTCGCTCTGATTCGGTACACGAGGGTGGTGCTGAGGGAGACAGAAGGATTCCTAATGAACGCTACGACGGAATCTCTCTTCCCTCTCTTTCTCTCACGTCTCTTCTCTTTTCCATCTCGCGTCGGTTCTCTGGTTATCTCTCCCTTTCTCTCTTTTACTTTTTACCATGTTGCCTTTACACTCTCTTTCTCTCTGACTCGTTTCTGTAGTCAGCGCCACGTCGTTCGCCCCACACATTAACGCGAGATTTATACCGCAGAATCCTGGACGATATCGCATTTACATTTTTGTCGCATCACTATAAACCACCTACCTACCTACGTTAAACTACCCCGTTTCTCTCTCTTGCTCTCTCTGCCTTCTCCCCTCCCTCCCTCCGTTACTGTGCGCTCCGGACCAGGGCACGAGCAGTATTTCATGATCGAGCGAGCTTTGTTTCGTAACGCGCGCGATTTCGCGGAGGTCGCGCGGGTTGATTCGTTGTTTCGTTCGCTTCGGCTGTCTGCGAGCGATTTCCATTGCGAAAAATGTGACCGCGTGCGCCATGTTTCGGGGTAGTTACCTTTTAATAGCCTGACGCTTTAAATTATCGATCAGCCACGCGGATCTTCGTTATATCGTTGTGTTTGAGAAAATGTGTAATTAATAATACGTGTGGTATTATTTGTGATATTAAAATTACAATACCATTATACAATTTAGTGTATTTTAAGTATTTAAAAATATAAATATTACGGATAGAGAAAGAGAGAAACGAAAATGGATCGTAATGGCCAACAACCAGAGTCTAAAGAGATTATTATCATTTTTGTAACAATCTGCACTTTCATAAAGTTTCTCGACACAATCGAAATGGTCCTTATATATATATATGTAGACGAGATAACGAGCTGTGTACGAAAGTACTACAATTTCACTTTTACCCCAGTTGCAATAGCGGCCCGGTGACGATTTGTGGAGGGCAAAAATGCGGCTCGTCTTTCGGATGTGTGAACGCGCCGCGATGGCGACCGACCCCGATTCCACATAAACACGTGAACGGTAGAGAGAGAGATACATGGCGGCAGTATGTTACACGTGTTACCGGCCGGCACGTACGGGTTACGTCCGGCAGTCAATCGCTCTAATACTCGCACTCGGTGCGGCACTGTGTATACCGGTGGTCGTGTGCACCGCGATGCAGGCAGTATACCGTTTCAACCCCTCGACCCTTCTGCCCGCTTACCCACTCTCGTCGCCGACCCTCTCCACCGCTCTTCGCAGGAACTACATCACCAAGTGATTACCTCCACCTCGTCCCACGTGTACCCTCGATGGTGCCACCGGCGTCGCATCCCGATGCAGTCACTGCGTCCGCGATCGTTTCCTAAACCCCTGCGGCCTGTCACCGCGCATCATCGCGAAGCAGAGTTCTCGAAAAAGTTTGCGAGATTGATGTTTCGACGCTCCACATCACCTCGCACTTCGACAAGCCCGTCCGTTATTTCGGTTTTTGGCCCATCGCGTCGTTACCCGCATCGTTTGTCCTACATCGTCGAGCAATATCCGGCGAGTTTCAGTCTCTTGTCTGAAAAGCTATAAATCGCCTTTACGATGCTATCTAATAATATTGTTTCGCGATAATAAACGTAGAGGCAGTGACATCATCCACAATGCCCTGTGACGTAAATTAAGAGTTTATAGTTTCGATATATTTAGGATATCTCCAGGTGACACACAAACATCTCAGATAATAAATTAATGATTATTAATTAATACCATAAGTACATGATAACGCGATTACATAAACTCTTCCGTTGCAATTATTTACAACACATCGCTAACATAATAATTTTACGATAACTATTATCTCAAATATGAAAAATGTTTTACGTATCAGCGCGCACAGATCACATAATAATGCAATGGCGATAATAGATTGTCCTAGGCAACACTCCTCGCCTTCAGAACGCAAGTTTACCGCTTGCATTACGAAATCGAGTGGCGGGCTCCGCGATGCGGAAAATCGCGTACTCCAAATCCATCCGATGCAAACGCGACGCGGCGCCGGGTATCGTTAGCGCAAACCGAGCGTAATTGGCGTGGTGTTTAATTCAAGTTAAAACCAAAGCCCCATTGCTCCGTTGTCTCCGCGAATCCTCGCCGTAGCTTAGACGTAGCTCCGTGGCTCCGCGTGACGCGCGCGCGTTCGTACACCAATTAAGATTACTTTCATCGGGCGTCGTCGGATTATTCACGCCACCCCTGGCAGCCTTATTATGCGTGTTTAACAAAGCTGAGCTGATTATATCAATAAATTAAGGAAAGCTGCAACCTCTCTCCCGCCCGTGCCAAGCAACCCCCATTTCCCCTCCGGGCCACGTCGTAACCCGTGGGAGTCCGGTGCGCCGTAGTCCCGGAGCCGCTTTACCAAGGCGTACATCACCGACGTCCAGGTCGCTCCGCCCTGAGTTATGCTCGACAATTATACCTATCTACCCGCGTGGTGGGCGTTATTATCATATTATACTGCGTTACCCCTCGCGTCTGCATGTGCACGCGCGAACGTGCGTGTGCGTGTGCGTGTGCTCGCCCGTCTGTGTGAACCTAACTACGGTTGACGTCGCGGAATACCGAGGTCGACGTCCCGATCTATAACGTCGTACGGCCCGCGATTCCTTGGTAGTTATGTTTTATTAGAGGCGCCCTTATTCGTCGCGCGGCAGTGCCCTCCATTTTACGATATGCTCCTGCATTTTTGCTCCGGCATCTCCTATCTGATATTCTCGAAGAGTATCCCTTTTTATCAGATTTTATTCTTGATTTATGAAGTTTATCATAACGATGTTATGCTTCTTCTATATCGTCGAATGAATGGAAAGATATAGAATAGACGGAACGGAAAGAGCACAAGATATTCCGTATTTTAAATCTTCTAGCCTCTATTTCCATCTAAATATTTGTATCTTTATGCTATATATAATTATATCAATTATAGTCTTGTATGAAATTGGTTAATCAAATCGCCTTAAGGAGACAGTACAAAAGTTTAAAGATAGGTATCGATCGATGCGTGTCTCTCTGCGGGCAATCGGGCTTCGAGCCAAAGCCTGTGCTCTGCGGGACGTCCGTGAAAAATCCCTGAATTATGATAATGGCGCCGACATAATGCGATCCAATGAGGCAATCAAGGGGTGGCGGCAGGGCAGTGGCAGCGGCGGTGGCGGCGGCGGCAGGCGTCGGTTGACGGTATCGATGGCCGATGTCGGTGTTGCGGGGTGGCGCGAGTTACGCGTCCCAGGGTCGTATTAGTGTCGCTGGCCACCGAGCCGAGCCGAACGAGCATGGGCGATCTATGTGTCGGGGACGATACAGTGCATGTAGCGGGTATAATTGCCGTTGGTGGGCAGCAGTTGCTCTAGGAGGACCCGTTTCCATCAATCAGCCCGCGTTAAACACCCGCCCGCGCCCGCTTGCACGCGGAATCGCACGACTCGCCGGCCGATCGCAATTGCCCCGAATGCGGTTCGCACGCACGATCTATGTCTCGCAGCGAATTGCCGGGAGTGTACGAGGACCTGCTCTCACTCGTGAGGCGTCGAAATATCGTTTTTTTTTCCGGTTCACCGCGGAACGAATCGTCCGTCCTTCGTGTCCGTTTTTTGTAAGACATGGACGATGCGCGATCAGTGCCAAATTGGTGAAAACCATTTACTTCATTCGTACCGATAAAACATCGTTCTTTTGTAATTATCATCACCTCTCCATACGATTCGTTGTTGTTTTGTATAATAATGAACACGCACGTGATAAACACAATTAAAAATTCATCCAGGCCACTGTCGAATTTATAAGATCTGTCATCGTATTCGAATGCCGAGTTACACATATTATATAACTAATTTTCTAATATAATATTAATTAATGATACGCACATAAAATTGTTACATCCTAAGACTTTTTTTTAGTACCTACATTTCAGCTAAGAAAACTTAAAGAATTTTTTATAATTTTGAAACAATAAATATTACTTTAGAGGCTACTGTGCAGATTATGAACATAGAAACTTATTTATTATTCAAATTACTTCAGGCGTCGATCTACGTTCTCATCGTCTCTCTCTCTCCCTCTCTAAGGTACATATACACGTGCCGATGTATAAGCTGCATCCGACGTACCTACAAACACATATATGTAAGCATATAGTCTAGCACGTACAGTGGGGCCTGCTGATGGGATGGGACGCTATGCGGGGTAGTTATGGGACCACGAGGATGTTAATGACCATAAACAAGCAATCACTGTAATCCGCCATGAGTCACTCCAGCTGTCTGCCTGGCTACATAGATACGACCTGCCATATGCCCAGCCTAACTGACCAACAGTGGATATGCGTTGCTGGATCATTCGTGTTCCTCTGGTTCCCCTAAAATATGTTGCAATAGACCGCCACATTGGACTGTGTGTGGGACATTATTTGAATGGAATTAGATATAATTTGTTACGTGGACACACTTGAAACAAATAATTGTTAAGCTTGGAAATATTACTGTTATAATAAAAACATCTTTCGGAACAGTATATTTATGTTGTAGAAATTACGAAAGTGGGTCATCGTGGTAATTAACCATAAATATCGCTGCGATTTTCTGAGCAATGTCCATATAAAATTAAATATATGATGTTAGCTTTTCATGCAAATTACATAGAAATTTATGTTGAAATTATACGCATACTATGGTAGAAACATAAGGTTATAGTTAAAGAAACAATCGTGACAAATATCTGGAAACCGAGAATTATCGCGCGGCTTGGATTCTCTCTCTCTACGCGCAACGATCAGAAACGACCACGATAGGATAGATAAAAAGAATGGAGAGGGGCGGAGAAAAGCGTATGAAGAAAGGAGATGGGAAGGAAAAAGAGAGAGAAGGAGAGGAAAAAGAGAGAGAGAGAGAACAGGCTCGATATCGACATCCACGGCGAACCTTACGATCGAGGCTTACGACGATCGTAAATACGTCGGCGATACGGCCCTCTCTCGTTGAAGATACCGAAAGGATAGGAAAAGGGGAAGGCAGATGAATAGATAGAGACAGTGAAGCGAAAAGAAGGAAGAAGGTGGATCGACCGAGGGGTAGGAGACAGGAGAAGGGCAAGAAAGAGCACCTAACCGTGCCGAAACATTTTATGAGTATCGATCTCTGACATAAAGCGACTTCCTATACTACGTGGCGTGTAATACATACGTACGCAATGGCGCACACAGACATGACGCGCGCGCGTGCACCCGGGATAAAGGTATTACTTTACGTGTTACGTATACCTCCGCTCATAACACTCAATACCTACATTACTTCGCGAAGCGCCGAAGGCCAGTACTCGTTACGTCGCTACGTATCAAAGACGAGTCGTGCGATAGCCATTACTCGTTTAAAACCATCGATTACGAAGCAAGGATCGTGCCGCGTCTTGCGAGCGCTTCTTATCCTCTTAATCGTGATCGCCCTTTGAATTGTTTCTTCGGGGTGAAACGTAGCCAACATATTGTTTCCAGTACGTATCGCGCAGCTCGTCTCGCCATCGTCATTTCTCCGTGAAACTGTTTCACTTGGTTGGAATAAAGACACGTTATGATCGGGAGAAAGAGAGAGAAACATTCCCACTCTTTTCCTCTCTCTTTCTCTCTTTTATAACAAGATTAATTACTTGTATAAACGGAATTTATGTCTATGAAATTAAATATCTTAATTCATTTCAATTAAAACCAGGAAATGATTTACAAAGTTGTTATGCATTAAGTTCTTTTATTTCTAATCTAATTAAATATCAAGTGTCGAGATATCTGTTGTAATATAAAATCTTATAATATAATTTTATATATAATATAATTTTCAATTGATAATTAAGAAATTATTATTATTTTGATTATCCGATTGTTATTTATTTCAATTATTTTCTCATAAAATTTTAAGTACGCGTATAAAAATTTTATTTATCTTCACAATTTATCACGTGGTTTTTGGAAGTTCGTAATTCATAACTTCGCAAATAAATTTCTATGTTTCTTTAAATCTAAAAATGTGAAAATAAGAAAAAATAAATTACAAGTTCTTTAAATGATTCGTCAATAAATTATAGATGAGTAAAGTGTAAGTGACGCATAACGAAAATGTATTGCATTCGCGTCGCGTGTGATTAACATCGATCACACCGGCTTTTCCATTAAGAAAACCTCGCGGAAATAGACGGGAGGTTGTTCTCTGACTTTCACTCCGCTGATGGCAGAAGCTCAATGTTACTTCCGCGAGGAAATTAATACAAACAAGTAGAGGCGGCGGCGGCGGCGTCGACGATCATGAAGAGGGTAAAAGCGACGGGTTGGAGGGTGGTAAACGACGGCAGCGCGAGGCAAGCAGCAGGCAAGGCCGCGAAAAGTTGGCGATGACGGCGGATGTTATTGGCAGCGAGGCCATTCGTCGCGATGATGGATGCCTGACAGGCGCTCCTCGCTCGCTTCGCTCGCTCGCCAGGCAGTTATAATAAGTAATGGGCTCACTTCCGCCGCCATCGCTGCCCGAATGCCTCACTGCCTTGCCCGGCCATGCCTCCGATGCCCTGCGAAACCTTCGTGCGCCTCCGCCGCCCTCTTTGTCCGTCTCTCTCTCTGCATCTCCTCCCGTCGACCCCTTCGCTCCTCTCGGCCGTTCCCTACGCTACCATCCCCTTATCATCGTCCTTCTCCGTCTTCGGTTCCTTGTTTCTCCGTCTCGCTCGCCGCCGCTCGTTCCCTCGGGCTGAGTGAGGCCAGGCCACTCGTCTTCCTACTCTTTCCATCCCGCCTCCGCCTCCTCCTCGTAATAACTACAAATCTGTCACGCATTAATTCTCCGTCCGGCATAAATTCGAGCACGGTACAAGCGGAGAAGGAAAAAGTTATCGCGCGGGGGTCGGGACGGGCAAACTCACCCCCTCCCTTCCCACGCGCCCCGGTTTCGACTCACCGCTCTGTGCCCCCTACAGAGAAAGAGAAAGGAAATATAGGGGTGGAATGCTGGGTGAAGAGCGTGATGTTGTGTAAGAGAGGGTGGAAAGTCGGAGAACGAAAACTGTTAATGTCGTAACGTCGCGGAATGAAGAGCAGCCCATGGTTAATAATTCTTCCGGCGCTTGATGATACTTGTGAGATTCATTGGCGTCGCATAGAAAAACAAATATCGATGTATTTTAATGCGCTAAGTTGAGTGTGTATTAAAATTGTTGTACGTACAATTGAATGCAAATTTTGTCCGTAATATTTAAAATGTATCTTTTTATTTATATAGTTAATAGAATACTAATTTTTTACAATAAATCAAATCTTTCTCACGAAAATTTAGTTCTATTATAATTTTATTAATAAAAATATAAGCTTACGAATTATAATTTAAATATATTTGCATCACAATATATTCCACGAGAAACAAAATATAAGCAAGTAATCGCAACAAAATTAACATTCATTAATCCGAAACTGAACATTGCCAATAAAAGACCACTCGATGTCTGGCCATGCGAACATAAAGCGGAAAGAGGAGAAGATAGCCCCTGCTCGGAGGGATCGTCGCGTCGATCCTGCAACGCGCGGCAGTTATTTGCAAGTGTTGTGAATTTATATTCGCGTCAGATAGAAGGGGGAGGTGGTCGGGCAGGAGAGGAGATCGTAGGGGTATCCTCACTCGATGCAATGTTGTTTATCGGTGTACTGCCATCGTCGGGCGTTCCACTTTTGCGCATCCACAGCTGCCCCTCTCGATCGTCACCCCACGACATCGACATTATCGTAAAACCGCGCTTGATTCCACATTCGTTTTCGTAGGATTTTTATTGTCGAATTGTCCAGCTCAACTGTATTGTACTTGACCACTGTCGCGCTTGAGAAACATTGACTGTAGACCTCTCAAAGAGTCACAGCCATTAAAAAAAGAACCCAAAACTAATATTCATTAAAATAAATTTTGAATCTAAAGTATCAATCGTTTGCTTGTTTTTCTAATTTAAAAAATGTGTAAAATAAATTCACTTCTCTCATAAAAATATGATATAGCTCAAAATAAAAAAAGACATCGAATAAAGAGTTTCCGAATTGTTCTCTCAAACAATTACATGATACTTCTCGTCTAAAGTTGGAAATTAATATCGTGTAAATTTATATCGTGAATGAAAAGTAATCGCAGCAATAAAAGATTAATGTACTTTTTTCTTCTTAGCACAATATTGTTTCAAATAATCTCAAATATAGCATTTAAGTTTGACATTTACTTAGTGATCAATGTTATGATCCCGTTAAAATATGATAGAATTGAGATGCGAGAGATTAATTCGCTACCAAAGTCTTTTCCTGGCACAGACGGCAAATAAAAGACTCACCCCGACTTGTTCGGTAACTCGGCGACGAATTCCGGTCGAAGTTCGCGCTCTCGTTTCGCATTCAATGTAATAGACTCGTTACAAATAGCGGTTCGGTTAGGTTAAACAGCGGGATTCTCAGCAACGTTAGAAAAGGGACGAGTGTGCGCCGAAAGTGGAGGTAAGAGCGAGAACTACCTCCACCCTCTGGCTGGCAGAAGGAAGCGGGAGGACTCCCTCAACGACCGTGACAAATAACTCTCCTTCAACGGGGGTCTGCATCATTTAATTTTCCTTAGCCCCGCTACCGGAATCGATGATCTCCTCTGCCGAGTATCTTACCGAAGACGAATGGGATGACTTAGACGGCGTTTCGCCACCTTCCCGGAGGGGGGTTAGATCGATCAACCAGATCCCAATTATTCGCGGAAAATTAACCTTCCGCATTCGACGCGATCCATCGACGGCGATTAATGATCGAATTGCAAAACGTGCGCGATCCACCTCGATAGCATAACTCCTCCGACATTAAATATGATCTAAATGTACATTTGACATGTGCAATCTAATCCTAAAATTATTTCCATTAACGCTGGTTAATATGTATGTAGATAATGAAATTTTATAAATCTTTATATTGAGTTTGTATTAACGTAATTAAAGTAAGAAGAAGAATAATAATTCTCTGTGAATATAATAGAAGATATTCATTAAAATATCTTAGATGTTTATTAAAATATTAAGATTATATTGGCGAATAAATTTTTGCAATATTAAAGTTTTCATTAAATTATTATAATGTATGTATACTGAAATTTTAACTTAGTTATGAATCAAGAACTACGGAGGAATAATTTTGCTACAATTAATTGGAGCTACATAAAAAGTCATTCCCTTTAACATAAGGTGTCAAATGACAATAGTCTACTCGAAACAGTTCTAAGGGCAATGCAATATCTCGACAGCTTTGCGACAAAGATCTCTCTTTCACTCTCGCTCCCGGTTTAACTATCAAACGAAAAATTAGAGCCTGCGCTCAAATCCGAGGACGGAAAGTCTAATTTCGGGATGAGCGTGAGGGTGCGGAGGGCCATCACCTCGGTTCGAGCGATTCTCCCGACATTTACAGCCTTCAATTTGCCCTTCCGAGAAGGTGGCGGCGGTGAGCGAGCCAGGAATGTTAATTAAAGCCGTTCACTCCTCGATCTCGCGCTTCGACTAATTAGTCGCGTACAATGCCACCCTGAACGCTGCTAGAAGAGCTCGCCTGAGCGAGACGAGAGAGGGATAGGCGGTTAAAGAGAGGAAGAGGAAAGTAGGGTGCGAACGCGAGAAGAAGCGAGACAGACAGGATAGAGCCGACCATGGCAGCCGGAGATCACTTCACTCGGATACCCCCGATCTCGCGCTCAAAGGAACTGGCGAACGTCAAACCCGCCCGCTCGCATCCAACGTCGTCCCGGTCGAAAGAAGAATGCCAATTTGCCGAAAGCCCTCTTCGCGGTAGTGAACGTCACGGGACGGAAATCCGTAAAACGGAATTCCAGAAAGATCAGTCCGTCCAATCGGCCAGCGTGTCAGCACGCCTGTCAGCAAGGGGACATCTCGTTCTGAATTGGTTTAATCTGACTTAACATTATCTGGATGTTCTTTTAGATCGGACAATTGGAAGGCTTACGGCTCTCTCACACGCTGTTACACTAAATTTGCGCCTCTAAAATGTGAAGTTATAGATATAAATAGAGCGTGCAATAAACTTTTATATTTAATTATTAACGTTTTATATTTTTGGATTTTCGTCAAGACCAAAGAAATCGCAAAGTTGTGAATTTTTTATAATAAATCTTAAGAAGTTGCGACCATTTCTGATAATAATCAATAACGTGTCATTTTACGGTCAAGCTAAATCCTTAGTGCCTAATATTATTCGTGTGTGAATTATTTATCATAATTCATATTTTCGTTCCCGGTTACTAAATTACTTATCCTCATTTATATTTTCTAGGAAACGAATTTTATTTCAATTGCGAAATAAAATTTCAGATAACTCACTCTTTCGTTCACGTGAGAAATGCGGATTTCAATATTTAATGATCCAAGTCAAACTTAAAGATGTCCTCCACGAAATACCTGTACAATTCAGTATCGATTCAAGATGCATTGTATGCAAATCATCTATACAATCGTCAGAAGGACACGCTCCCGTAGAAGTTTATATCCTCTTCCCCCTGCTCCGTATATGTATCCTCCTCGCATTTGTCCACGGACTATGAACCCGTTAGGCAGCATAGCAGATCGAGGAGTTAAGACGATCGTAACTGAGAGAGATTCCGGGGGACTTTCCGTCGAAATCCGGCGGAAGGAATGCTCGTAGGAAAATTCCTGTACCAGGATAGTACGCCGATACGGGCGGAACGGGGTAATACAGTTGAGAAGGAGGGGCGGGAAGGAAGGCGGTCGGTGGCGGGGGACCTCATCTAAAGTTACAAATCGCAATTCTTCCATGGCCGTGGTTCCGATTCTGTAAAGTTATGTTATGGCGCAAAGTAAGCGGGATTTATCAAGAAAGTTGGTATAACTTCGCTACGACTATTGATGCAATGAAACGATTGGCTCCGCCTCATTTACCACCCCTTTTCTCCGCCCGATCTCTCACCCCTTTTTCCGGCGATCTCGCTAACGCAAAGGTATTCTTCGTCGTCGACTTGGCCTCCCATCAATTGAAAACCAGTCTCTGTTTCCTCATCGATACCGATCTTCGAAGCATTCGTTGGATTAGCTTTGACATTCTTACAGTTCCCGATGTTTTTCTCAATGTATAAACGTCAAATAGTTACTTTTATTTTCTCGCTTCTCGCATTTTATAATTAAAATTCTCATTTGATTCCCTCGATGCTTTATCTCCCGTTTTGAATATTAATTGTCGAGGAATGATGCTGAAATATTAATTAATTACATTGCTATTAAGTAAAGAAAATTCATATAAAAATATATATACAAGCTGATTGCAGAGTGCGTTAAGTTCTTTTTTTCTATATCAACATTTCTTTCGCACAACTTCTGCTTTCGTTTGCAATATTACATCAAGTATAAATATTGCTCGTTTCTTCCTATTTATATTGGAGGCAACGCGATACAGGACGGAACAAGAAATTCCCGGGGAGAAGCTTCAAGCAGTGCTCAATCAATTTACTCGGAAGGCATTACGCGTCGTCCAGGAATGAAACGTAGCGGCGTATTGGAGCCGGTCATGGACGGCCACGAAACGAGAAGGATAGGAAAGAGACGGAATCGTAGGTTTATCTGAAAATATTATGATGGCGTCGTCCGTGCTCCCGTTGCAAGGTGGCCGCCGGTTTTGATATGTCCCCAGCGTGGTGTAGAGTCGCGCACGGCCGTATAGCTGAAGATATATGAACGGGATTGCAATCATGTCCGTGTTACCCGAGAGTGTCCTGTTGGGATAATATAAATATTGTACAGTCGTCGGCGCGATGGCGGTCGATCCGACCGACGAGGATGGAGAGGCGAGACGTGGGGGAGAGGGTTGGTTTAGCCTCGCGGTAGGGGTGAGCAGTGACCACGATACGACGTCTCTTAGAATATTAGCCGATATCCTCGGGTATCGGCTCGAGTATTTACGAGGACGGTGTTCACGAGAAGTCGGCGGGGCACACCCGAGTAGCGCGGATGGGACAAATCCCATGGAAGGAGTTGACATGAGAGCAAGAGAGAGAGAGAGAGGGTAGTTGACGAAGGACGGCGAAAGATAGCAAAGGGTAAGCAGATGGAAAGGGTAGGTCACCCCGTATCTGCTTTAGCTGGTGTACACACGGGAGGATAACGGGACAGTACTAGCCGGATAAGATTGCGAAACTGGTGTCTCGGTCCCTGGTGCCCTTTACCTCCTGGTCTCTGGATGGAGGAGGGAAGATAGCGTCGTCCGACCGCGGAAGCATCCGTATACGAAAAATCCGGAGTTACGTATCGACATCGCCCGTAGTTCCTGATTTTTCGTCGGCGATCGGCGGATCGGCGGTCCTCCTCGTTTCACTTCGAATAACGCGGCTGCGAGGAGGAACGGAGCGGTGGGCACGCGTAAGCCGGCTAAGCAAGCGTTGTGATGTAGTAGCAGGAAAAACTTTTCTAATACCGTCGCCCGTCCGGGATTACGCCGGAGATTGAAACGTATATATGTATTTACGAACGCGAGCGCACCTTCGGAGAGTATACGACAAGATCCTCGGAATTTTTCCCTCTCTTTCTGTTTCACTATCTTTCTGCCTCTGCTTTTCTTGTCCACTCTTCTTTTCGTCTCTCTTGGTTACCCTGTTACTTAAACGTTTCCTTCCCTTATTGCTTCTTTGGAAAGTACCGCGAAACCTTAGTTGTTATTACTTTGCAACGAGCCCGGGATAACAGCACGCCGAGAATTATCGAAGTTTATATATCCCATGAGAAGTCGACATTACGAGTCGCCTCTCGATCGAAACCTACTCGAAATTTCATTCGATACACCCCGGGCCCGCCGAGGCGAACGCTTCGAGGCAAGGCGCGCGCACTGACGAGCGTAACCACAGGGCTGTCCCCCCGGAGTGAGGAACTGCGACACCACATAGTTGTTGCACGAGTCTCCGCCGCGACCTCAACTCTCCCCTAAACCGTCCCTCCGGCGAGCCGGCAACCACCCCTGGCACCTCAGGTCCCCTCCCCCACCCGCTCCGGCTATCCACCCACAGAGACCACGTTACAAGGGGCTAGTATTTATGTACATTGTTGACTGGCACGTGGATTTATGCACGTCCGTTATATTATGCGTCCTGTCGTCCCCCGTGTAAAGCCGGTATGCCTGGTACCGTCTCGCCCCTGCACGCAACATGTATTTCGGCTGAGCGTCTCGCCCAATACACGAAGGCAGCTTTAAACGTTAGGCGTTTCTCGCACTCAGACATGGAGAATTAGAAATATAATTGCAGAATGAAATTAGCGATCGCGCGACGAAATGACGTAAAATAATTTTTAGAGTACATTACATTAGTAACCGAAAAAAATTTAATGTTGCAATTTTTTACGGTGAATTTTTGATATACATGTATGCGAATTAATTAATTTCCACAATTTGATAAAGCCGCCAGTTATCAGGGAGACCGTGCGCTGCATGTACACGAGGAAGAAGCTCGACGAGATGACGGTTGTTTGCGAGTCCTTCTTAGAACATCTTCGGGTACAAAGCCAGGTCCTGGTCAGTGCTCTCGAGCTGACGTGGCCCCCGGCAGGGTGGGCATTGTGTCGGCCCTCTCGACCACCACCGCAACCTACACTTCCTTACTTCGCCACTCGACGGTGAACTGAATCGAGCATGTGGACGGGACAGCAAGGAAATCTCCTTCTTGCCCGAGACCCGTCATTCCTCCCCGTCTCTGCCCTCTACAACCTTCCGCTCACCATATCTACCGGGCGAGTCTCATGCCAGCTCCAAATGTCTGTCCAGTGTCCGCCACTACTACTAGCCAAGTAAGTTTCGACCTCGAGGCGATCAAGCTCAGGAACACGTATCCACGACGGATCCACGGATCAAGGGACCGAGATTTAAGGGTCGCTCTTTGAAATGCGACTGCTGGTCATCGATTATGGTATCGAACGCCAACAATCAGGGAAAAAGCTCGTACAATCGTCTACTTATATCACATATCTGCTATAAATTTCTCTCGGTGCAATTTCTCTCAAGTTTGTCCGGCCGTTCGATGAACGTGGGGGCGAATCTATGAGGTAGCCGGATTCGGGTTCTCAGCAATTAGCCTCACGGGACTTCGAGAGTAGCTCGAAGATGGTCGGTACCAAGGTGGCCGGAAAGAGCCAACAGCTTCGACAGCGGGCAAGGTTCGCCGGTGGCGGCGTTACCCCCGCTCCATCGACGTGGTTTTAGTGTCTCGGGGAGTAATAACGTCTCGGGGTGTAGATTATACGGTGTCCGGCCAGGAACGGGCGAGTGCCCAGTTGGGTCCTCCGATGATGCAAGGTCCCCCGGTGCCACCACCGTCCGGACATATATTAGCATTCTAACCAACCATTATTATATGCCTGGTGAGCCGCGTTGGGCCGAGAGAGCACTACCAACGCCCGTGTTGCGTACTTGGACCAAGTTTACCAACAATTCACCGGGGCTCGCGCTCTATAATGGCCCCACGGCTGCTTAATTTATCGCGGTCATAATTAATAGCTTTGTAATTTTCATACAGCCGTACACGGGCCGCGTCGCGGAATTTATGGATACGTTTTCGTTCACGATTATCGATTTCACGCGCGTGCTCGCTCGCGCGTGCGAACTCGACGACGGTTAAATTGTCGGTCGCCGAATTGTCGAGTCGACGACGAGGCCCGTCGTGTCGTCGAATTTTCCCCTCGGTGGACTTGGTCCGAGCCGACGTGAATGTGTGCGACGCTCATTTGCCGAGGGATAGGGTGGCCGCGCGCGAGCGTTGAAATATTTATACTGTTATTGCCACCATCGCGCGCAACCGCTCGCTCGCCTCGGAAAAACTCGAATTGCGTCGAGCGCGACGAGACGACTTTTATCCGCGCGCGTTTTATACGACCACCCCGATTATCTCCGTTTACGCAGGAAACAACTACGAAGCGGCGTGAGGAAAATTAGGATCAAGGTCGTCGCTCGTCGCCGGTAAACGCTCGACGCTGGCGCTCGTGATGGTCGGAGTCGGTGCGCGAAAATTTATTATTAAATATCCCTTTCGTCCGGTAAGTAGCTCCTTCTTTACGGCGCTTAAATATAAAATAAGTAGACGGGTGCAGCAGCAAGGTGCTCGCCACGATACCCGGCTGACTTGTGGCTCCATTAGCGCCCCCGCCCGGTAACGTATAGCATAATAAGAGTTTATGTGTCAGGTTGATGCGCCAGAAGGCTGCCAGACGAACTCCGCGGCATAGGAACTGTTATATTTTCATTATACCGCCGTGGTATCGTAACGAAGGGTGCCTTCGATGAATCCTGGAGAATGGCTCCTCGCTGCGGTTATGGAGCTCGCTCGGTATTTAGATTCTTCCTCGCGCACACCATTTTTCCGGAGGTAAAACTTTAGTATGACTTAACTTCCGTTTAAGACTCCGATTAAGCTTTTTTTTAATGTTTTATATTATCGCTTTATTAGATTTATTATGCCATGTTGCCTGGGCGAAATTGACATATTTTTTTCTAAACAGTGTTACACGATATCGATTCGTGTGAATAGTTATATTTAAATAATACTGACAGCATCTCTGTCTAATTAGAAGCAGTTTTACATAAAAATTACGTCGCGCGCGTTTAATTGTATTTTACGTTCCTTGGAGAAAAAGAGAAGTTTCGAGATAGCTTTTAACTTAAATTTCGTCCCCGTTTTACCGCCGCGGTCACGAAATACGTTCCACATCATGCACGTCGGAGCAAGAAACTTATCTCCCAAGGGGAGCTGGCCGTTATCAATAACGATCCATCATTTTGTAGCGTATCATTTTGACGCACGAGCCTATCAAACCGGGTCGCAACACGCCGACAACACGCCAACGGAACTGACGTGTTTTACGCACACGCGCGCGTAATCGAACGTCTGCTCGTGGATATCGCCGACACGCTCGTCTAACACGTAGACTGGGCATTATGCAATCTTGGGGGAAACTTAGCACTTAGAGAGGACGGGGAGTTAATGCAACATCGTCAGGCAACGACGCTGGTGGAAGGACGACGCGATGGGCGGCGGTCCATAGCCTGAACTCTCGCCGGGCTCTCGGTGGGATGGGTAGACCAGGATGTATCCGTCCACCTAGTAAGCCAGGCGATTCCCCTCTTCCACCCCGTTCCTGCATTTTGTCCCTCATTCGGTCCGGCTTCGGCCTCGCACCTATATCTACGCGAGAACATCGCGATGGCCCCTTCACTATAGACACCATAGTTGTGGCTAGTTGGCCGTCACCTCTGCGTCGACGCTCCCTTGTCTCTTCGACTGATTCAATTTGCCCGCCTCGTGGCTGTTTAATTACTGGCCGGAGAGTGGACCGTGGCCGAGCAAGACAGAAAGGCCGGTGGGAAGGGGGTAAGAGCGGGGTGAGCGACAAAGAGGAGAAAGACGAGTAGCGAGCGAGCGCCCACGGGAAAAGAGAGATGGAGAAACGACGGGATGGGCGACGAAGAAGGAGAAAGAGGAGAGAGTCCACTCGAAGAGAGTCCTCTCTCCGCGCGCACACTACTGACAACCCCATGTATTGGTGCCGCCGGTTCCGCTGCCACTAAGACACTAACGGAATAACGGCGCTCGCCGGTGGAGATTGTTGTTGATGCTAAAGTAACGGGCAGCCCTGAGGGGTCGTCGCTGTAGGGAGGACGAGAGAAAGAGGAGAGATAGAGAAAGGTAGATCGCACGCGTGCAAGAAAGAAGGAGATAGAAAGACAGCGAAACTAGACAGAGAACTCTGTACGACGAAAGAGAGAGGGAGAGAGAGAAAGTGAGAGAGCTGACCGATGGGGATGAGGAAGAGGGTTGGGTCAACCCTGCGACGTGTCTTGCAAACCGAGTGTACGCCGTCTACCCTTCCCCCACGTACCGTCCGTTCGCCGCCTCCGCATTCTCGAACGCGACGATGTCCTCCAGCTTTACGGTCGGTTTGGAATACGATTTTACTGCTATCGGATAAAGAGACCGCCGCGGAAGCGTCCTCTAAATATCGATGGCCCGGCGCGAGCGATCTGAAAGAGAACGCCGCCCAGCATAGTCTTTTATAGCAGTGGCATCGTCGGCATTGATCACGTAGAGGAGAAATACTTGGCCAACACCTGAACGTGTACTGCGAAGTTTTTCAACCGAACCAGACGTGCTGTCATTCAGAATTAATGCTTTCTTCTCTGCGCTCCCGTTTTCGAACGAAAAAAAGGCTTAAATACTAAGGAAGAACGACAAAGGAAATTATTTATGTTTGATACATATAATTTATATCGTAACTTATGGACGAGTTATATTTGTTAATGTTTAAATGTTATTGTTCAAGTATTTACACATGTACATCTCCTGTGTTTAGAGCATAAAAGTTTGTAGAAGTTTCACTTTCCAGACAAACATTATATGCGTTGAAGCGTGCAATTGTTTTCGCGCGCGCAACGTCGCTTAATCTAAATAAAATCTCCCGTCTTAAAGATATTATCGCCTGTGTCGTAAATCACGGCACAAATTACAGGGTTATATTAATAGACAAATAACGTTTCCAGCGTGGATACGAGAACCGCCGTACCAATCGGAGCAAGGAGGTTAATAAGGATGGTTAATTCGTGCGCGAAATAAATCGCATTTTTATTGACAGTCGCCTCGCGTGAGCCGCTGAGCGAAACGCATGCGAAAATTTTCGCGCGGCGCACCACGTGAATCCGTCTCGACATGTGGGGTTTAATAATAATCTCTCGGGATAAAATATATCACGGTATCAGACGCTTTTACGAGCTATCGTCTTACGTGGCGTACACGCGCATCTCGAGGGCGACCTTGTACATACAGTGGAATGCGAGACGCAAATTTGTCGAGCGAGTGCACGCTGACGTCAGCCGTGGCGTTGCACCCATCCATCGAAGGAAAGGAACGGACTTAATGGACGCACGGATGGACGGATGGACCGTAGGCACGCGGAGGCGAAACTCTAAATTTACACCGAGCACCATCTCGCACCATCGCGTATATCTCTATTATAAGACAGCCATAAATTCCGGGATTCATTATCATAAATTGGATCGCCATCGGGTCGTGCACGTCAGCGACGGAATGTCCGCGAAATGGAATATATATATATACAATATATAGATAACGTGTACTATAATAAAGCTCCTAGCTCTTTACAATAACTCTCTTTCTCTAGCTGCGGACATGTGCCGTCCAAGGTCATTAGTCCCGACGTAGTCCGAATAGTCGATATGCTCTTGAGGAAAATTAAGTCTTTTCTTTATCTCGCCGATGCGTTTCCAGAAATTCTTACATACTCCGCCCCTGCTGTTCAGGAATTGTTTTCCGATCGGATTCATTTGTTCTCTTCGGTTCGTGTCAGGTCGGCTCATCAAAGTTGCTCGCCTCACTCAGAATACTCGATTATGTTTTTAGGATTTCGTGCAGTGAAAAATATTCTATATCGTTTCTTAACAGAAAAATCTATCTTTATCTTGAAATATCTATTCGTGCTCCAAATGCTTAAACGAAAATATTTCTCTTACGGAAAAAATGCATGGACTTTTATTTAAAGTAGATTAATGGTAAAAGTTGAAAATCGTCTTCTGTATTTTATATTTCAAAAATTCAAGAAAATTAAAATATATTTGTTAGTTGAGGTGATACGTATATAATCCATCCATTTTGACAAACTTATGTAACCGCAACACAAAGTTTGTTACGAATTTCATTAAATGCTAAAGAGATATATATATAACTGTTCGTATATTTATCTCATACGGCAGATTGAAAATATATCCGTACAATCGGAGACTGTATCTCTGACAGGAGACTGTGAATTAATTTACGAGCAACAGTTCGGTCAAAAGCGGACGGAATCAAGAGCGTTTCAGAGAGACGGTATTCATCTTTCTCCGAAAGGTTTGCGCGTATCAAAGCGAGAATTAATCTGCCCGCGGCGCGCGAAAACTCGTGACAACTGTGCCTGCGATTGATTTACGTCGTTCACGATGTTTGCAAATGACTTCTGAGCAGATGCAGCTCCGGACAGTTATCGTCACTTGGTCTGCATTTCCCGCTCCTTCTGCCCCTCGCGTCCGCGTCTCCCCTTCGTCTTTTTCGCATACCCGCGAACTCGTCTTGTTCCGAGACCCTCGACGTTTATGACGTTACACAACAGTAATTCTGTCGTTGTCAAGGTACAGCAAAGGGACAGAAACTCGAATAGAGAGTGCTCGTATCCGCGATGACAGAGGTACGAGTGGTAATCGAGAAGTCTTTATTTATCGCGATGCTGAAATTAGAATGACAACGTACTGTGAAAGCGTACCTTTCATCCGGACGTTTCATTCTTTGTGCTTTAGTTTTTTTTCAATCTGGCGATGTCTGGTAGAGTGAAAATAGCTAAGAAATTTCTGTTATTGCAAGTAATATTCACGCATCTAAAAAAGTATCAATGTTGCGAAGACTAAACTTAAATACCAAAGTTACGATGATAATATCATAATTGTTCTTGAGGGATATTTCGAGAATAAGCGCAAATTTAAACGGTTATTGATAAATTTGGAAACTTGTTCGCACGAACAAAAGTTTATTTTTGATATTTTATTAAACGCGCGCACCTTGAAGCGAGAAGATCGAATATGAATATAGACGTGGATACTGGAACACCGCGTTGCTCGTCGACGTAGATCAAAACAAAGCTGGTACGTGTCCGTGGGCGCAGATGCAGGTGCAGCCGACAAGGCGCGGCGCGTTGCACGTGTGTCGAGGTGGACGTGGGTTCGCGGAAGGGCACGTATATGCCCCGAACCTTACAATGGCACTCGAGTAACGAGGATCTCGCCTCGTCAGTCAGCCTGAAAAATTCCTCGGCCCGTTTGCCTCTGCGCATTCGCACGCGCGAGAGAAGGATATCGCTCCGTCTCTCTCTCTCTCTATGTGTGTTTGTGTGTGTGTGTGTGTTCGTCGGCAACGCATACGCGTGTATTTCATGTATCTCGCGCGTGTGCAGGCAACGGACGACGATGGTGATGGTGGGCTGCGGTGTCGGTGGTTGTTTGCAAGGGGGAGTCGCCTCGGTCGCTTCGACGCTGGGCAATAAAGTGTGGCCCCGACGAGAAAGCTCACGTGTTCACGTTTAGCATTTATCGAAATCCCGTGCGCGAGATCGTAACTCGAAAGTGCAGGCCTGCCTGCGTGTCATGCAGATAGGTTTAAAAGCCGAACGTGCCGCATTTACAAATGCGCCTCTCGCTGCCTTCTCTCGTCTCCTTTTGCCCTCTTCGCCCTCGCTCTTCTTTCGCTCGCCCGTTTCTCGTACTGGCCTTAAGATGGTTTTGTCGTTGTCGGTGCACACGTCTCCGTTGCGTGACACGAGCTGGAAAAAAGTTCACGGACCCCATTGTACACTCGTCGTACGCGACCGTGAAAATTGTGCGGATGCTGGAAAAACGTGGTACCGTAAATGCGACCGTTGCGTGTAATTAATTCTCGATTCTTGTCGAGGCGGATGCCAGGTAAAATTGTCAGTGATGATTGTTGATTTAATGGCCAATATAAAAATGCGTATTCTTGCTAAAATTTCTTGCAAACGTACTGCTTCACAAGGAATCCCGATACTTGATTGATATTTTGAAAAAAATCGACGTGTGTCACAAAAGTCAAATCATCTATTCTTTACGAAAAAACGAAAAAAGAATACCACCAGTGTAAAAATTAACTTGTAAATTATTTGTCCATCACGTCGAGGTAAAAGCTTCCGGGCACCGAGAAATCGTAATGCTCAATCGTCCATCCAGGAGCGCTCGCGCGTAAATCTCTCGCACGCGATACGGAAGTCACGAGTCTATAAAGCGCCGTCAAAGGAAGAAAAGAGCGAACGAACGGGGAGGGTGACAGAACCGCTGAAAAGAAGTCTCGGAAGAAGGTGAAGCAAGGGAACCCTGGGACGAGGAGGCCGTCGACTGCATGACGAGCGGGGATAGTCAGTCGTGTGCGGGAGATCTGTGCTCGCGCGTGAGCGTGCGGGAAGCAGAAGGGAGGGAAGGGAAAGGGTGGGATGGCAGAGTGAAGGAGGCGCCGCCTCACACACGTATACATCCAACAACAAAAAGGGATCAATCCGCCGCTGGGTCGGAGGAAACATAAATCGTGGCGGCGAGACAGTTTTGGAGGGCGAACGGCAAGCGGGCCCGGAGAAGTAGCGGTGTGATACAAACAAGATCCACTCGGCGACACGAGGCGGTAAATATATCGGGCGCGGTGAGGGAAAGACGGAATAAGTCCGTAAAGAGAGATAAAGAAGAGGAGGGCGGGTGGGAATGCGTCGGGCGAACAAGGAGGGAACAGACTCCAATACGATGAAGCGCGCGGGAAGGTAGTCGATGCGAGAGCATCCGTGGCATCCCACTGCGAGCCCTCTTCGCTTCCCTTTCCGCGCCTCCTCGTTCTCATCCTCATCCTCCCCCTACTACTACTCCTGCAGGAACGTTTTATTTCACGACGCGACACGACTGAAAGACAAGTGACCACATCGAACTGTCGTATTTCGGGCTGTCACCTGTCGAGGAGCAACGGGTTTCGCTCCTCGCGAAGAAGTAACGCGACAGCGGCCGGAGGGAAGCGAGGGGACGGTTGAGAGGGATGACTTCTTAGCGTTCGTGCAAAAATAGCGCACCTCTCTTCGCTCGGCCCTCGTTCCTCTTGTCCCTCTTCGTGTCCTCTTCTGTCTCCGAGCGGAGATCTCGGGGCCACCGACGCAGAGTGTCCACTAAGTGTGTCACGTTGCCTCTCTCCGCGATGACATCCGATAGTAGCGATGGTCCTCTCTCTCGTCACCGTTATTATACATAGATGCGCGACGAAGACTTTATCGAGTCTAATTGCTACCGTATGATATTCGTCTTATACCAGTCTCTAGGCAATAGACTGAAAACGCGGAAGTGAGTTTGCGACTCGCGTAGAAGAAATTGAAAATTTATGGAATACATTCTTTGTAATATGTCGAAAAAAAAAAAAATGACAAAAACAGCTTTTATTCTTGCAGCAGAAAATACGGTGGAATATCTTTGAATAACATATTGTGATGTGTGATGATTATATCATCTACATTCCATAATACATTACAACGCCAATTGCGCCGACAGAGAGAATGTGTTTTGACAATAGAATTTACCCCGATATAGAATAATGCCAAACATGCAAAATAATGTAAATTGCAAACAGCAAGCAATACACACACGTTAAAACAAAACTAATGTGACGATAGAATCGAAATTCCGAAATCTTTGTCGGGATATCATGTGACTAGGCATTAAAACAATTTCCATTTGAAATATCTCTCAGTACACATTAAAACAACATTCACGTTCAGCGAAACAGCTATGCTGAATGAAATCGTAGGAAGAAGAAGGATAGAAAAGAGTAGAATGCGGAGAACGGAAAGGCCAGAGATAGAGGGAGAGAAACAAGAGCTTCCTCGAGTTAGTGCCTCGGCTGTCCATCAAATGGTCACCTCGCGCGTCCACTTCTGCGAATAGTTTTGCTCTCTTTTCTACCTCGCTTAAGGTCTCGTCCACACTAGGACCAAACGGGATGGAGGGCTGTGGAACAAGCTCTCGTTGAGAGATCAACGCGAGTTCTGCCTGCCTTAATGGAGACACGTTCGCGCGAGCCGCCTCTCACGGCGGCAAAACCGATTTATCTGCGCCCACGTTTCTTCCCTGGCTTCCCTCTCCTGCTTCCTTGCTGCCTTCTTCCCGCAGCCGAGAATCCTCTTCGTAACCGAGTTTGTCCCCGACACGCTCTCTCCCTCCCTCGCTACATTAGACTCTCCTTCGCCATCGCACTCCCTCGTGTTCGCGTACGTTCGAGGATCGTGTCTTACACGGGAATATTTCACTTTTCCGTGTTGCCGCGAGAAAAACAAAGGGTCGTCCCGTGCCAGTGTGGAGGAACTGAAGGGATGTCAACGAGACGTGTAAAAATTCGATTTCTACCCTCGCGAGAATCGAATCCGCTGTTTACAGAAACGACGTATCCGATTAACAAACAGCAAGATAAAGCCGGGTAACGTGTAACAAATATGCGTCTACTAATGAGCGAGTAACTTTTTAAGATTTGATTTTTATCCTTTATTTCTGCTTGTTGAATGTTATTATAACGTCCATTCAATTAGTGAGTTCGCTCTTGCGTTTCTGCTAAATATGTTTTGACGAAAATTTGATCCATATTTTCTGAGAAATATTAAAGTTTGTTTTCGCAGATTTGACTAGACAACTATGATAAATTTTCAAGCAACATAAAATATGAATTACGGACGAGATTTCTGCTTTCTCCGTCCATCTACTTTTATCGTCTGACTTTTGGGCGCAGCAATCGACGCCCGAAAGTTGTGATTCATCTAACACTCCAATGTTTATTCGCATGTCGTAAATGCTAATTTCGCACTAGTCGGACTTTGAGATTGCATTGCCACCGATCTCTCGGCGCGATACTGTATTCGAGATATCGTGCTCATAAAAAAAGAAGAAAAGACGAAACACTCGTCGAAGGCCTTGATACGTGTAGCGTGGCGAGAACGTAGATCAGTCAGAATTATAGTCGTCAGTCGACGAAATCGCCGTTGATGTCGCGTCGATCCTGGTATCCGTGTACGCGCGATCCATAAAGTACGACGACCTCACTCCGGCGTGGATACGGATTCCTCGAGTCGTCGTCGTCGTCGCCGTTCGCAGTCGAATAAAGTCGTAACTTAGCGCGCGGACACGACAAACAGCCGCCAGCCTATCGATGCAGATTTGCAAAATGTCACAGTTCGATGCTGAATTACGATCGTCGAATCGCCTCGGTTAGTTTCGAGGCGACATTTCTCCGGACGAGGCCCGCGAGGAGCTCGTAAAAATACATTCCCACCTACGCCCCGGGAGAGAGAAACGGCCCGATCGCGCGCCGTCAAACGCTCGTAAGTCGCGCGAATTTACGATTAATACGCTCGGAGCCGCCAGGCTATCCGCGTAATTATAGTCAACCATGAGTCATTCGGGGACCGCGAATCAACATTGCGGCGGCCCGTTAATTTGTTGCCGCGGACTCGTTTCACTTTGGTTTATCGATACAACGCGATCGTACGTAACCGCTGACGTCGCGCCCCCCCCCCTTTTTTTCGCGACCGAAGATACGTTCATAACCCGTCGTCGATAACGTGTATTTACGATCGTCGACTCGCAGCGGATACCATCGAGATCCTGTCGTTCAAGGTGGCCTGGACCGTTGGCATAAAAAAGGCTTCCACCTTAAGATAAGGCCGAATGGTATATCGGCGAATAAAATCGTAGATCACTGGGGATTCGGTCCTGGGCTTCATCGAGGGTGGACGTGAGTTCGACCTACGCATCTCGCGACTTCCGAAAACGAATTCACGCCGAAAATGTATTCACGTTAGTCATTTAATTTATTGTTTTACTTTTGTTTCGAGTTTGCTTATGCATCGGACGTTTTCGTTGTTCATTTCAGATCGGCTCGGAATCACATGTCCGAGAGTTGAAACAATGCTTGTTGTGCAAGTGTTTTTTTTTTCGGGGAAATACGAAATTCGCATGACCTCGGAAGAAATCTTCAAGATAATTCCACGTAGTTCGCGATGACGCAACGCGGAGATGTTACGACGCGCGAACATTTGCGGCGAGTGCATTTGGCGCGGGGTCGTAGATTTCGCAAAGGGAAAAAGTCACGAAGACGAGAGAGGGAGTTCGTATAAAACGGAACTAGAATCTATCAAAAAGAGAAAAGTCGAGGATCCGAGATCGTGCGAGACTGTTCGTAGAAGAACGGGGGTGAAGGGGGTAGACGGGTGAAGGCAAAGGGTGAAGAGGGATGCGGCGGGACGCAGAACCGGAGAGCCCGAGTTTGCCCAGGAGGCAATGAAGTACGTCACGAGGATGATGGACGTCTCCGCATAAACCTGACGAGTGACTCGTGGCGCCTTCAGGAACGACTCTGAGGAGCCTCCTACATCACTTTTATTACGGCCGTCCTCATTTTCATATCTCATAAAACCTCGAGGGCTCCGCGCTGTTCGTTCGTGGACGAGCTTGATATACGTATAATCCGCGATCTGACTTACGTGGCGAAATTATCAGGACCCTCCCCTTCGTCACCGTTCCAATGGCTCCATTGTTATTCCTCAGACGCAGTCTTGACTCTTTATGCGTTGTTTGCGATCGTCAATTAAGTATTTCTCCTCTACGAAACTCTCTATGCGCTTTAGTTTTAAATCCCGATTGACAAGATTGAGACTGCAAGAATTTTGCGTCACCTAATTTTACCCTTGTTTTGCGTGTGTCTATCTAAACAGGCCGAGCTCGTGAAACTATTGGCTCTGCAACAAAATTGTGCAATATGTCGTGGGTGCGGCTAATAACGTTCGCAAATAATCGCTGCCCGTTATGCTGATTTGAAGGAAATGTTAAATTGTCATTTGCAAATGTAGTAAATTATGCTGATACCGATTCTGACTTATACGATGTTTCCATGGGAATTGTAATATTGCTAATAAATACACAGCTAGATTTAAACGATACGATTACGTACGTCTGTCAACCAGTTAAACTGGATTTAATGTGAATTTATTGCTGCCTGCAGTCGACTCACTGTAAACATTATATTAGAAACTAGTTTCGCTTAACGGGAGAAAATCTGAAATCGATCGATTAAGATAAAGATTATTTTTTTCTAGCGCCATAACTCAGTGCGTATTTTGATTTTCAATATTGAACTTTTAATCTGTTCTCTAATTATCTCTCTAATATTCTAATGTGCACTTTCACTCAATTCGCCGTAATCGCCGTTGGCGTAATATAATTTGTCGCGTGGATGGAATTATATTATCATTCATCGTGTATCGCTTGTAAGTACTCAATTGTACTACAAACTGATACGACAGAACGACAGGGTAGAATTATGAGGAAAATCGAAGCCAGTTAATGAGACGCAATTCGTACTTCGTATTACATATCTGTCAAACATTCGAGCAACGTCCTGCTAAATCGCAATGCGCAATTCCGCAGGCGAAATCTCACTTGCCAGCTCGTAATTGTCGTCGTGCTCGGAACGAACCGCTGCTCCGAACTTCGTCAGAATTCCTAGGAACACACTCCTTATACCGCACTCTTATTTATCAGGGTAAGGGGCCTGAAGGGAGACAAAGGGGGTTTGCTCTCAACCGCCGGCAGCAGGACGGTCGTGAGTGCCGGTGCGCTGCCGGCGACAGTGAATGACTGCGCTGCACGTGACACGAGACTGACAGGTTTATGCGAGCGCGCGTGTGGGAACATAAAAGGGAACACGTAGCTAGCTGCCTGCCTGCCCGTGATGTACGTCTGTTTGTGTAAGTGACACGGAGTGAGTGAGTGACACGTCTCTCCCTGGCAAGTCGACCCCTCGCGTCCCTCCCGGCTCCGCGCGCTCCTCGCAACCCCCTCGTCGCCGTTCTACGCCGAGAACGTTTCGCGTATGTATGTACACGCGTGGCTTGTACGAACGCGGACTTCGACGAGATCGCCCTCTCCTCCACCTCCCTTCCCCTCCCTTCTCCTTCACTCCGGACACGATAGTTCTCGCGCCGGTCTTTGTTGATTGTCGCGCGGCTGACGTCATGCCGCCGCCTGCACTTGACGCCACCGCAAGGCCTGCAAAGAGGACTCGGCGACCGAGCGATCTCGCTGCTTCCGATTTTGAAGTGCCGGCCGCCAATTCGGACGCCATCGCGGGCGTGGCGGCGACCAGGCATTCGCTCGTTCACCTCGACATTTGTGGAGCGATCTTTGATGCCACCGATTGCTTCGGCTAGATAATAATTAAAAATAGTGAAGTAGAAAATAATTGAAGAAAATAATTAAAATAGTGAAGTTAGAAATATAAGTGGATTATTTTGAAAGCATTTATACAAAAAGCTAATGATAGAAATGACATGCGGTAAGATGATTTAGCCATATTATTAAATTATTATTGAATTAAATTGCATCTCTATATTCATTGATATAATTAACTCTGAAAAACAAAATTTCTAATCTCAGTTTGACCCTTTCCTTATTCCGATAATCTTTATACAGAAGCTATAAATGTGTGTGCTTGTGTTTCTATGTGCGATTCTTTGATACCTAAATAGATCAGTCCCGTTTGTATCATCGTAAAAGAAAATTATTGACGTAACTTGGCATTTATGAGCATCCGTCAGAGCGCGACGATTAAACTGGCAACATTAAACTCATATTCGCGGATGTTGAGATTGGTTATACGATGACAGGATATTATCCCTGTTGAAATTCATCGGACGGCCAAGGAGGTGCTGGTCCGTGCCGCAATGCCGCTTTAAGTGCGTTCCGACGATGCGTTTATGACTCCGTAAGATCTGATGTCCACGTAACTCGCCCGGCATGTGTCTCTGATGTCAATCCGCATTACCCTTTTTCACGTTAATGAACGGCCGACGAAAATGCTCGTCTCGCGCTCGGCTCGACGATGCGTAGAGCCGCCGAGTTGCATCTTCCTGGAATGTCCTCTCGCGTCTTGACGACCAATTAGCGTTTCGCAAAAGTGCATACGCAAGTGGCGAGATACGTGAACGCCCAGGTGATTCACCTTTGTTCGCCGGCATTAAAATCTCGTTCGAATACTCTTGGACGGTCAATTATCGCAAAATCACTAATTATAGCGTTCGGTCGAGCTAGATTTACATCGACAAGTGAATAATATTTTTTTTTAAATATAATACAAGCGTACAACTCTTAACATCAATTGAAATACAGAATCAGCCGTGTGTGTTTATACAATAGACGCAAAATCCTATAACCGATATAACCCTCGAATGCGTTCAATAGTCAATCGACTATAACATTGATATTATTAATTTTTATAGCGCTAAGTGTTAACGTAAATGGATGGTACAGTGATAAAACTGTAATGGAACAATGTAGTACTCGTGTCAAGTGGTGCATATCGCGTGCCATTGAAACAGTTACCGCGTGAAAATATTTTTATGAATTTTCATTCGGCTTTTTTCTCTTTGTTAGCCAAAACGAATTTTGAATTTTTAGCATTTATAAATGTGTTACATTCAAAATATAATAATAATGTACAATATTATTATTGTATTATTTTTCGAAATGGCATCATATACATGTCATTCTGATGCTTTCTGAATTAAAATCAACTTATTAGATCGTTTTTATCACGTCAAAAACTAAATCTTCAATTTTTAGTCTGCGATTGATTCACGTTGACTGTCTTTTAAATTAAATAAATTTGCTATCTGATTTAGTATTCGGTGGTTTCTTTAGCTTGAATTGGAGACAACGAGCAATGTGAAGCTTTACGCGCCGCTCGTTCGGAGAGAAGACGAGTTTGATGTATCGAAAGTCCAAGTAGCCGAGAAATCTGAGATCTTCACGCGCAACGACGTCGCCGCTAATCTCGATACGGCGACACATTCGCGTGTCCACCGTGTAAAAACTCGTCCGCTGTCAAGATAAAGGAGGTGGAAGCCGGCGGTGACAACTTGTTTTTCTACATCGCTACTCCGAGCAGATTTACGCTTTTACTTCTCGGTGCGGTTGCTGTCGGTCGGAAGACGGTCCGCGGTACGGCGCGCGTGTCCTTCCTATGTTTCATAATTATGTTTTTATCAAGGCTGCATCTGCAAAACCGCGCGCGGCGCGAGCGAAATTTTAACGCGGCGAACCCGCGCATGATTAAACGCATTCGCGAGATAACGACTGGATTTTAATTAAGCGAAGACAATTAGCTTTTTCAATTGTCGCGCGAATTCGTGCGGTGGATCGAAAGTGCGGAAATCTAGAGGTGGCGAGCGAGGGGAATCAGAGGGCGGGACGAGGGAGTCGAGACGAGAGGTCGAAAGCTCGGCGTTGTTGAAATTTACGCAACGGCAACCAGCGACCTTTCCTTTACTTCCATCTAATTCAAAACTATAAATCGAGGGCGTCTGTTGTATGTATGACGGCGGGCTGGCGTGAACCTGCGAGAGCTTGGAGAACGAACGAACGAACGAACGAATGAACGAGCGAGCGAGCGGCGGAAAGAGAAAGAAAGCCGGCGGCGGAAGGGTAGGAGAGCGAGAAAGAGTGGCAGCAAGAGGGAGAGTAGGGTCGGGGAGCGCGAGGAGGGTCTGCAGAGCCAGAGTAACGTAACAGATGCTGCACAATAAACACCTCCCGTCACTTCGCTCCATAAATCGCGCGGCGGGCTCCTAGAAGAAACATTCAACCTCCATCTACTCCTCATCCTCCTTCCGAACCCAGCCACCATCCCAGACATCCCCCGCCTTTCGTGCCAACACGTCGCAGCGTGTTCATCCATGGATAGCACGAATCGCGTTAAAGCCCCAGAGGACGAAGGTAAATCGCCAACTAGCGATTTTCTGCATCTCCGTGTATGGTGCTGCGGGATGCGTATCCAGGGCGGCCGCGTGTTTACGCATCCTCCGTTTATGTTGTGAGCGGTCTTATTCTTTACTCTAGATAAATGTTAAATCGATCATGACGGAGTTACTTATTGTTAGTCATAAAAGAGACGGAATTCTTCTCAATATAATTTTTTTTTAGATTTTTTATCAAAATCTCATATGAATAACCAATTAAAGGGTATCGAGAGTTAAAATTTTTACAATTACTTCTCATGAGAATACAAGTAAAATTGTTTTCTTTGCGAGATGACTTATAATAAGATCTAAATATTTAAAGATGAGCTAATAAATTGTATGTTCTTTTTTTTTGGTTTGTTCCTGCATAATTCGTGTGAAATTAATTACTACGTTGTACCGTTAAAATGGTATTAAAATAAACAACGCGAGTAGTACTCGTAATTATTCGATGTTCAGAAACTTCAACACATCACATGTAAGTAAAAGGACAAAGGAAATGGGACGACCATTTTGATTAGGAGTTCATTAATTTATTTCTTCGCTTTCAACGAGCTTGCTAACTTCCTCCTTCACGCTTTTTTGCTTGAGTTCTTTCGCGATGCCTCTCTTTCTCTGTTTTTCTCTCTCTTTGGCTCACCAGACCCACAACTTCGTCTTCCTACCTTCTTCGCGGATCTCGAAGTAGGGCGCTCGAGGTGAGGGCTGGCGAGCGAGCGGGGTTGTCGGCCACAAGATTTACAAGAGCGGAGGCCTCGAGGGTTACGACTCGTTATTATATGCTTTAATTACAGCTCGCGGTAATGAACTATGTTTAACCGTAACGTGGTAGGCTTGGCAATAAATTAACGGCGTGGAAAATACTAAATCACAACTTTGCCGATGCTGCCGAGTAGATAATCGGATGCCGAAACAACTGTATACGAGCGTGCAGTGCGACGCCCACAATGAACGCATCTATATTATGCGAACGCGCAAGCGACTGCAAAGCACGTTTGTTTCATTGTTTCGTAATTCAAATTATTGGGAAAAAGATACGACTGGGAAATCGGAGGAACGAAGGTGAATCGGTGTCATCGCTCTTTCTCAACTCGCGGTCCACGGCCAACTGACTGGACACTCTTGTCTCTTGAAGGACGGAAAGAAATAGAAGAGAGAAAGAGGCTGACGTCCCGAGGAAAGGGGAGGTTACCGAGTCAGAATTTATCGGTCTCTAATTAAAGACCGCGTTACCATCGAAAGGAGGGCGCGATTCCGTGCAGCGATTCGAATTAAACCCTCAATTCCGGGTAAGGAATATAGTTTCCGACCCGCGCCATCACCTACGTAGCCATCTCTAGTTTTCTTGAGCCTTCCATCGGCCATTTGTCTCTCTACGCAACCCGCCTTAAGCCATTCGATCTTGGTAAAAGCTACGTAGCAATTAGAAATATCTGTGCATCGCGAGTCGTGCAAAAATAGAGTCATACCGTAAGTACACTGCGAATATAGTGTAATGAAAATTCACATTCTTAAAAGACACAATTACATTCGGATGTTTCACATTTGAAGAAATTAGAAACAAAGAGACGACAAATACTCCTATAAAAGATAAATTAAAATATATGGATACTAAAAGTGAATAAAATCGTTTTTTTTTTGTTTTTGGAGAAAGCATTTTCGCGTACTCCCACACAACTTGTAATGTAACAACTAAGTGCAAGCAAAGTGTCGTTGTAAGCAAAAACCGTTGTAAGTACTGTAAGCTCGAAGTTTTACATCGCCAGTAAAATCGGACTGGTCTTTCAGAGAACGCCCGTACGTTATATCCTCGTTACTGTGGCACGCGCGTCAATTGGGATTTATGCGTTTGGAATTGCGCGACGAGCTCTTGCTCTCCGTTCACTCGCACGCTGTCACGAGGACTGAATTCCTTGGTCGCTTCAAAATGAGACTTTAAAGCTCGGTGAGTAAAACGCGTTCCGACGTTGCTCTCGAAACAATCACGGCAGTGCGCGTTACTGCGAGTTTAATGTAATCGCGACATGTGGAGGAATGCGCGAATCAGTTTCCTCCCCCCTCTGGCTGATGAGAAACGTGCCCTTCCCCCGGTCCGTCTCAGAATAAAGTGAACGTTACCACGTCGGAGAGTCCCGCGGCGTGCTCACGCGATAGCCGACGATTATTTCCTATTATTTACCTTATTATTTAGGTCCGGACAGGAGAACTTCGGGGAGGGGAAAGACGTCGAGGGACGAGGGAGGGACCCCGCGGAGGTTAGGGGCAACCGTGGCCGCGCGCGGCCGTATTGATCTTATCCCTCGACATGAGAAATGCCCGCCGGTTTAATAAACTCCCGGGACTTATGAAGCACGTCAGGGTGATTCACGGCCGCCTCATTGAGTCGTATTTATACAACCGCGGCTGATAGATTTATGGAGGACAGCGCAGCGTGGTCCCTCCTGCCCCCTCCGCCTCCCCCCATCCCGTCATCCTCCCCCACTAATCACTTCCCCCCTTCAGTACCCCACCTTCTTCGTCCTGTATCTCCTCCTCCTCCTCCACCTCCTCGTCTTCTACCACCTCTTCCTTTTTCCGCCACACTCTTTCGTATTATCGCGCACGTACACGTATTCAGGAGCAACACGCAAGTATTCCATTTCACATGGACGTTGATCGTTCATCTATGCGCGCATCGGCGCACGGAGGGGACAGTAACAGACGGAGGATCGGAAGACGAGAGTACAGAAACGAAAGAGAGAAAGGAAAGACATGCGGACGAAGCCACAGTCGACGTGGCGTGGCAGGGTGAAAAGGGGAATAAGGAAGAAAATAGAGGGAGAGAGAAAGAGAAGGCGGGGAAAGGGGGTGGCCGTTCGACGAACATGGTGGACCGCGTCCATGGATGTCAGGAGGGGCCCATGGCGTCACACGTGCACCTCACCTCGCCATCCGGGCGAGAGCAAGCAGCCTTATAAAGTAGCCGGGCTACGATTTAATCCGAAATTTATTTCCTCCATTAGTAAGGGCTTGTCTCGGGGCCCCGAGCGCGTGAGTGAGAGGCTGACGAGGACGCTGCCTTCTCCGACACCACCCCGCTGCTCCCCGTCTTGTCTCGCTCGGTCATCCTCACCTCTCCTCTCTCTTTCTTTCTCTCTTGTGGGAGCGTCGGAATGCGCGATGGTGCACCGGTGCATCGCAAGCACACCACTACATTATGACTCCTATATCGCCATCTTTATTATATCCGCGGCGCACCGGTGTCCGCGGTCGCGTTTGACAAGCATCGTTTTCGTCCTACTCGTCTTCTTTCCTTTTTTCCTCTCCCCCGTCTTCTTTCGCGCGCTGAGAAGGCCTTTTCTTTTTTGGCAAATCACTGCCGGCGGATTCAAGGCCCCTCGGCGCGAACCTCGAGACGTCGCGTCGCGTTGCACCGCGCCACGCCGGGATCACTCAATGGAGAGCTCACTCGAGGAGATCCCTCCGGGTGTCCGCTCCGCCGTGATGCGGATAGTCGAGGATTAACACGCCGCCGTGGAGAACGGCGCATCGCTAACGTTTAACCTCCGCTTTCATAGTCACTGCTATTGGTAACAGCATCGCGCAGCAATCTTGATTCATAGGTTCTCTCTTCGCGTTATCCGCAATCTTTAGTCGAAGATTTTTCTTCTCCATTATTTCACTCAATACATCTTTCATTATCGAAATAATATTTTAATCTAGTGATAGTAAAAGATTTATTACCTAATTTTAATAGTTGCGTGCGTCAATATTCTTTCACAGTACCTTGTTGACAATGTTTATCTAACCGTATTTATGACTTTCTTTCTTCTTGAGGCATTAAACTAAGAAGAACATAAATCTGCAAGCGCAAATATTTCGCAAAAGAATTTGCGTATTCTGTGTTTGAACTTACATTGGTCTCTTGAATCATTTTTTAATGACTTTGAATTTGTGAAAATCCAGCAATATTTTATATGCGAATTTCGTTACTTTTTTGCATTCCGATAGGCATCAAGACGCCGTAAGGTGACAAGACAGATACAAGCACATCAAGAATTGCAAGGCAGGCTGTCGCGGTTCTTCAGCGATAGAAGCCGACCGCCGCGACACGCGATTATTTTCACTCACTGTTCGACTGAAAAGGCGTATGAGGATGAAAGATGAGAGCACATTACGTAGACCATAGACGGAGGCGCTGCGTAAGATACGCATCGTCCAGGCCGACAAATTGCCTTCTCTCTTCTTTCTGGAGGATCGGTAGTTTGGTAGGTGGGTAGATGCAGTAGGTAGGAAGGTTACGTGCCGAGAGGTCGGAGGGTGGGGGTTGACGTCTCAGTCAGCGGGAAAGAAAGGGAGAGAGCAAGAGAGCGAGGAAGAGGGGCTGATGTAAGAAGAGAGCGAGCGAAAGACCCGGGTACATGGCACGATCTTCCTCGATCTTCTTCCACGGTGGTCGTTTCATCCCCTGGGGGGATCGAGGTGGATAGATCACTTTATTACGTCAAGCAGACTGACATTGTATTAGACTAACAGAAAAAATTCCTCGCGACTGGAGCTAAGCTCCCGCCAAAAACATGAATAACACTTTTTAGAGAGCGTACAAAAATGCACAGCTAAGCATTTAATAACGTATAACTAAATTATTAACAAGTAAAATTCTACGGAAAAAATTAATAAAGGTGGAGTAGGAAAAAAAGAATAAAGGGTCTTTAATAAAGTTGTGATAATTGAACAGTGAAGACCACCAGACTTGTACGATAGGAAATAATGATTTACGAAGTTAACTTTGATTTATAAATGTTTTTAAATTTGCATTACATTTTCTACTCAATTATGACTAATAAGCGTAGCAACGTCGGGAAAATGCGGAGTAAAAAAATTCATGTATTATTAAGACAAATCGTAAGAGGTCAGTCGTGCGTGAGTAGCGTCTAGTCGCGAGATTATACGAGAAAAAAGAAATTACGGGCAACAAGTGGGTGATCGCGCGCACTGACCCTAATCCTTCGAAGAACCTGCAGGGGACAGTACTCGAAGAGGGGGGCCCCCGAGATCGCGACCCGCGCATTTGTACATTACAATGGGAGCGTAAGTGGATAGGGTCGAGACCTGTGGCGGACCCTGGCTATTATACAACGTAGAAATCGAGTACAAACAATTGCCGACTTGAACGACAGATCGTAGGAGTTCGTCGGCTCAATCGCGAGAACCAGTGTGTCGCGTGATATTGGAATAGATGCGATTCGATTGTGTCGTATCAACGTATCCAACGAACACGATTTAGGAATGAGAATGAGAATGAGTTTAGACGACAGAGAAGGGAACGGCGGTAGCGGAAAGAGGAAGGCAATTACGTGGGTGGATTAATCATTTGTTAAGCAACACCGCCTCGAATGCTAATTTTATCGCTCGCGGTTCGAAACAAACGCCATTGTAACAAGATATCGCGCTTGCACGCGCGCGTTATCGGTGATGTGGAACCGTCCGTGAGGCTCCGACCAGTTTCCCAAGATGTGACAGTTAATGACGAAACATATGCAAGATATAAATCATCTCAGTGGGGCTTGAGAAGTGGTCAGGCTCGCGCGATAATGTGCAGCTCTCATTTATTGCTTCCTGACGATTGTGTCGAGAGCGCTTCATCGGCCGACGACGGTTGCGCGTCCTTCGGATCTCAGTGACGGTCGATCGAAGAAATTGTATCGCGAGCGCACATTTCTTTCCTTATATCACATCTCTTTATATCGTAAAGGATCCCTTTTAGTTTATAGGCGGCCTAAGAGATGGCGTAAGCAGGAAGATGATAGAACGAGGATGTAAAGAATTTCGAAACTACATATTCGTGTTCCGCGTCACGTGATGATAAACAGACAATTATCATTAAAGTAAAATAATATAAATAAAATAATTATCTTAAGACATAACGTATTTTATATATTGTGATGTCTTTTAATTCTAAAATTTTAATCTTGTTATTCTAGAATTAAATGATGGAAAATACCAAATAAAACACTTTCAATGTTTTTTTTTTTCAGTTAACATTTAATAGTTTTTCAATATAATATAAATGTTACAATTTATTTACATCCTCATTTAGATCACTCCACGTGATCATCTCGCGGTTGAAAGTTTGTTACGAATACTAATAACGAGACACTATTGCAAAATCCCTCTCTCGAGTCTCGTAATGCTATAACAATTTAGTTTAGATACGCGAGACAAGTTACGGCCATTGTTGCGATACAGCCGCGAGACATCGCATTGATAAATGATAGACTGACGATCAAGATTACTTATTTCTGAAAGGCTCTTTATCCGCACGGACGTCGCCGTGATCATTCTTTCAACGAGAGAACCCCGCCGTCAATGCGCGCTCGATCACGAACGGCCTCGATCGCCGCGAGCCTCGCGGAGTGTTTGCCTTCCTTTGTCGATCGTCCTCTTATTATCCAACTCGCGAACTCATGACGTTCGAACTGTAGCGATGCTTTGTCGGCCGAGTGCGAGCGAACGCGGAATACATTTGAAGAATGAGTCTTGGCATGGCAAAGGTGACGCGGACGAGGTGACAGGTCAGCGACCCCGCTTTCCTTGATCCTGACATCACCCTTCGATCGACGATGATGTCCTACAACCGGGGGGGGGGGGGATCTTTCTCGCTCCCCTCGCTCCTTTGACTGTCCTCCCCCGTTGTACCGCTTATAATGCGATGGCCCCCTCCCCTCATTTTACACACGCACAACCAAACCGACACTCGACTTCGTTGTCACGTTCACGTAGATGTGTATACGCGCGGCGCGTTCGCGTGTGCGTGGTGGTCACTCGCCATAAATCAGATTTCCGTGAGATAAGTGCGCCTAGCTGCTTCTCTCCGTTGAGTTTTATCGGGCGTACCGGCGCCACGTGCTAATTAAACTGACGTGAAATAATCGCGGCCGTTTCACGATTGATCGTTGATCGAGGTCGTCCGGGTACTCGCCTTCCGCCCCGTTCGCCCCGAGAGAATGCTGAATCCTCCGCGATTTTTAAGGACGTCGCGACATCGCCGTTAGTCCTGGAAATGGTCTCAGCTTGCCACGCTGCCGGTATATTCGATAAACGATAAACGACGCGTTACTCTCGGCCGTTGGGAAATTAACGATGACAATCATCAGGAAAATCCGTAATTGCTGGAATTACCGCAGCTTTGCGCGCGTGATACAACGAATACATCCTCGATGAGATGACTGAAGTGATCGAATGGATGTAAATTGCTGTGACGTCAGAGAATACTCATTATCGTGATGTATTACTACTGTTTTAATAGCTTTTTAGTTGATTTCTCTTTTTATAGGACCTCGGGATAACTTCGAAAGTTAATTTTTATTTGTTCTTTTGGATTATTTTTGAAATACTTATTGTGTGCATTTGATTAATACGACGACGATAAAAATTACAAATCGACCGATTACCATCACAATCGATTATTCTCTTCACATTCGACTGTGATTAATCAATTTCGACTCTTAAAGTTTATGCCTTGCAATCTTATAACAGACACCGCTTAGAAGTTCATCATTATACAAAACATTAAATTGTATTGATGCTGAATATTAACTCTGAATATTAACTCTGTTTTTGTGAACAGGATAATTTAGAATCGATAGTAAATATTCTGATTATGCTCCCTGTATCTGAAAGAGATACTGATAATGATTATATATATAATTTTTTCACTTATTATATACGAATCATGTAGAATTTTCCGAAATACGCTAAATTTGACAAGAAACCGAGAATCCTAATATCTTTAAATCAGGGAGAGATTGCCGATGGTTACAGTGGAGTGTTTCCACGGCAGGGATAATAGGAAGAGTTGGGGAAGGCTACCGCCTCTGGATTTATGTGATTCTCCAACGCGTAGGGAGGATCATAGCGAACGCCTTCACCTGAGGTATAAGACTTCGTGGTTGTGGCGCAATTCTCGCGCGTATAGTGCCTACTCTCTCTTTCTCCCCCTCTCTCTTTCTCACACTCGTATATTATTTCGCCTGGACATGGATAATTACAGACCGTGCGAGATGGATGTGTGTCGGGCGGTGCCGTGTTATCTGGAGTTTGCCCGCCTACGGAGCGTCTTTCTCTCTCTCTTGCACTTTAGACTTATCCTTCTATTGTCTATAGAGGTTATCATGTCTGACACCGAAAATATGTGCTCGTGAACGTTTCATCGAGTACGAAGACCTGCGGAAACGGAGTAACTCGGTATTATCACAAATTCCTCGCAGCAGGGATTGACATCGGCGATGATTACGTTGGAATGATTTAAATTTGAGTTCACAATTTAATATCTGCATTAAATAATATTAATGTAATAACTTTATAATGTTTTGGCATAATATTAACGTAGAATTTAAAGCTCGTGCTGCAGATACGGGAAATGAACGATTATTTATTTTTCGTGACAAAATTTAGGCCGAAAGAAATTAATCGATTCAGTAATGCATATCCGAAGTGCATATCATTGCCGGTCGCTCGAAAATTCGTCCTATCATTTAAGCTCATTGTATCGTAGGTCCACATCCCGGCTGTCTTAAATGATTCAGTCTCAGATCAAAGATAGCCACGTGTGTGTAAGTTGTAATCGCGGTATTACCGTGTACCTTTAATGTGAGCGATAAAGTAGATTTTATCACAATTATCGCTGTTGTTTATTACTCCGGTTTGTAGTCTAAGAATAACAAACTACTTAACTCGCAGCGATCGTAAAGCGACGGTACTACCTAACGACGTGCATTGTAACAGCTGTTTCCTGTAAGTTCTATTACAATCACTTTCGTGCCTGGTCAATTTATCACAATAGCACGGCTGTATTATGCAGTCCGGTTACAATGGTACAAGTGACAAGTAGCTGAGAGCAGTCGCGAGAGTCGTATCTACCGTTGCGTTTGTGTTACATTCTATTTTTTTTTCTCTCTCGTACAGTAACTCAATTCGTCATACCGCTTCAAACCGGATCGTGCCGCCAGGTTTCATTTATATAGAATGAATTAAATTCCTCTAATATTGCAGCTCTTTGAAGTTGCACTCGTACATTTAGTGTTAGAGTGTCATTATTATGAGATGACAAATAACAATCTTTTGAACATTTTCCCGAGGGATTATCGAGTCCCATTTTCACGGGAATCATCATTATTCGTGGTATGTGCGTTTTGCATACAGACATCTCTCTCGCCATAAACACATCGTTTTAATCGATCGCTTCAAAACCCATTGCCATCGTTCAGGATCCTCGTCGTTCTTTCTGCTTCGGGAATAGTTAGTTCACAAGTCCGCGCGGTAAAAGGGCTGAACAGGTTCCAGGGGATACCGGTAGCAATAAACACTAATATCGTAATGGTATCTAACACAAAATATATTCAATATCAATGTACGCGCTATCTCTCGCCGCGATGGGCGAACCCCGTATCTAAACAGCGCGCGAACATCCCGCGGTTCTAAAATATGAAGTGTCTTGGTGGTCCTTAGTTCGTAATCAGGGACGTTTCATGTCGCGTTGCCTCACAGTACGCAGTGCAATCACGGATAAGTCGTACTTATCGCGGCCAATATCTTATATTGTCAAAAGTAACCCTACAGTCTTGCGAGAAATTTATGCAAAGTACTCGACCGTGTAATTTCCATTATTGTAAATTCACGGACTAGCCTCGAGGCGGATATCGGCATGTTACGCGCTCATATGGGCGGCGATTATTTACCGCCGACTTCGGAATTGCTGAACTGTCGATGAGGAATTTTGTCGTTAACCGTCTGTAGGCAGAAGTCCGCGTTCTGCCGTGGAATATTAAAGCTTTTATTCCCAGTATGATTCTACATGGCAATATACTAAAAACAGATAAACTCAAAAAAAAAAAAAAAACGCGAAGCCATTCGCAATGCTTCTTGACAAAATTAGTTTATTCCGATACAGGTATATAAAAGGTACATTAAGAAACAAAAACAAAAGCGAAAGATCTTTTTTTAAAGAACTATTCTTGTCAATTTAAGTGTTCTTTCAAACAAAATGCACAAGTTTTACAGTATAAATATAACGAAAAAGTTACAATATTTTGAGAAATAAAATGTTTACAAGATAAGAATTATTTCCGTGTTCGCGAGAAAACGTGATTATTCTCTACTTGTGACAGCGTCAAAAAGCTTGCGCAAGAGTTACGTAAACTTGATGTAAGATTGAATCCCGCTGTTCATCAAATGTGTCGTTTTTGATGTCGTAGGAATAGATGCGTACGTCGCAGTATCACGAAGACAGTCTCGGTCTATCGGGTTCTATTTAAATATACGTCAGCTCAGTGAGTTATAGGACGAGCCGCGTGATTTGTGACAAACTCGCTCCGCCATTAATTACCGTACAGCATCTTTTCTCACCTTTACTCTCTTGTAGATGCACATATATACACACATACACCCTACACGTAGGATACGACTATCCGGGCGTCGTGTATTCGATGACTCCGGTACTCCGGCTTCCTTGACTTTTTAATCTTTCCATTAATTGCTCCTCTGCGTGTAAGTATATGTATGTGTGTGTGTGTATGTATGTATGTGTGCTCACCTCCTATCACTTGTTTCCTCTGTCTTTTATCCACTATACAAGATTCATTTTGTATCTAAAGACTTTAAATATTTGATAAGTTAGAAATTAATCGATTACGTTTTGTTATAATTACGGAAAAATTTTAATACAAAAGTTATAATACTCTGATGCTAAAATTGTAATTTTCTAGCAAATCGCGAGAGAATACTTATCATGTTTCTCGTACAATGGAACACGTTTAGCAGGCATAAAACGTAACCTGAAAATTTTACGAGACTATAGATCTGTACTGATAGAAAATTAATATTCGGATTTCTATCGGGAACCTCTGCGTCCGCGCGATATTGCGAATAAATGAAGAGAAGAGCGCGGGAAGGAGATCGATGAGAAGAAGAGCGATTGCGAGAAAGAAGGGATGGTGATTATGCAGGTCGTTTATTCGATAAAGGCTCGAATACTGCCACCGCGTGAGGGTGAGGATGACACAGGGTGAGATCTATGGCCCCGTAATATTCTATGAGCAATATTTACGGCCGCTGAGATAAGTGCAAAATGTTTGCGCTTGACGAGGCAGCCAAGCTTCGCTTGCAGGATCTTTTCAAATGGTTGCGAACGCCATTTACGATAAAAAATGTCCTATCGAATCACGACTGTTCTATTTTCACAAACTTATTATACAATAATAAATATAAGTGAAGAAATTAAGAAGGCTCATTAATTTAAAAAAACAAACAATGTACAAAAGCCTTTTTTTGAGCCGAACGTTTATGCAATCAAAATTAAATTGAAATAACGTACAACAAGTTGGATACAAAATAATACATTAAAATCAATAAATATCGGTACGCAATCGTCAGACGCATTTCGAACTCACAGAGTCCTCTTCAGTGACACAAAATTTACAAGTCGTCTCATTGAAAATAGACATACGTAGAAACGCACCCCCTTCGCAATGAGGATGCCGTAGTCAAAATCATAAGATGATAATAAGTTCCTCTGGATTAGTTGATTCAGTGGAGTGGTGACTGTTAACCAGTCTCTCTTTTACCTTCATGGTGTGAATCACAAGAAGTAAAATTTTTATTTTTAGTAAAATTTTGAAACACTGATGCGTCATGCTTGTTATGAGAGATAAGCCAAACTCAAACATCTCTCACAATAAGCATGACGCAGTGTTTCAAAATTTTACTAAAAATAAAAATTTTACTTCTTGTGACTCACACCATGAAGACAAAAAAGAGACTGGTTAACAATCACCACTCCACTGAATCCAGAGGAACTTATTATCATCTTACGATTTTGACTACGACATCCTCATTGCGAAGGGGGTGCAGTTTCTATGTCTATTTCCAATGAGACGACTTGTAAATTTTGTGTCACTGAAGAGGACTCTGTGAGTTCGAAGATAGCTTGAAAAGCTATGAAAAAGATTGTTTGAAAAACTTGAAGTTTATCATTGAATGTTACATTTATATCATTTGCCACTAGTATAGATTTATAAGCAATTATTATAAGAATTAACATCTGTAATCTCGTACAAAATTTGACAAAAGCGAGGTATATAGCAGTAACATTGGCGATTTTTGTATACCGATCACAGGTCATCCGCTAAATAATAAATAGCTGAGGGATATATATAGCTATATATATATATATATATATATATATACATGCGAAGCTCTCTCGTTAAATAGATAATCATTTGCGAATTTTGAGGTCGTCGTTGGGCTTCCTAATCTGCGAAGTAACCACGACGCAAAATCCAGACCTACGGTCCTGCCGAGTATTGTACGGGACTCGGGTATTCTCATCCTCCGCTATCGAAAAGCTAGTATTTATAGCTCCATTAAGGCCGAGACTAAATCATCGCTGCAGCCACAACTTTGTTGTATCCAGCCCGGGCACTGCCCATCCGATACCTTCCCAAGCCGCGGACCTCTTGTCTAATATTTCGTAGCTATGGCGTGGTCGACTACACACGCCTGTATATTTCAAGTACCGATATCGAGGTTGGAGGATGAAAATTTTACCGCGATCTTCTTCCCGGCGATGGTGAAGCCTGAACGAAACTAGAAAAGTTTCCTGTCCTTCGATAGGGACATCGGCCTTGCCTTTCCCCGTTCGTTCGATCGTTAAACGATCGTTTTATAAGTGTCCCACAGCGGTTGCGATAATTCTAAATTAGCTCGTGGGAGAAGCTCTCGATTTCTGCGACATTATCTCGCCTCTCGTCGTTATCTCGAATGGCCTATTCAAGGGCTGTCAAACCGGGGGACTTGTTTACACTGTTCATTAAATTCTTATTTAATCGCGAGCCGGTCAACAGGTCTAAAAATATCAGACACGCGCTAATCTATGACTCTGTCTTCTAAAAGGGCAATTTCCGTCGGGCTCACGTAGATTCGTCCTGATGACGCGTCGGTGGCAGGATATCGCGGTCCATCAGATTGTTTAGTATCGGCGCGGCCGTCCAACAGGGCGGCCCTGTCAACGGCATACATTACGACTCACATTTACTTCGAGTTACACCGGACCGAATCTCAGCGCGGTACACACGGCCCGCAACGCCGGCAAACTTCTTTTTGGTGACTGCGGGATCGGTGCAACGCGTCAGCATTCATTAGCCCGGACCCTTATCGCAGTGCGTCCTCCTTCCTCATCGGGGTAGAGCCTGGGGAGGGGGAAGGGAGACGAGTGAGATAAAAGAAAAAGCGAGAACAACGACGTCTCTTACTCGTCGGTTCTCATTCCTTCCTCACGATCCGTGACTGCCTTTTCTGTGTGATTTATAATTGTGTTTTCATCTACTCTCCAAATCGGCCGTTGACTTCTAGTAAATGTAAATACCATTAGGTTCAGACTAGGGATCATTACCATTAAGCGCGTCGTCTGGGCTGGACAGACGGACGGTCGTTGTTGCGGCTAGCGTAGCGTGTACGCGGGCGTGCTCCGCCTCGATCGAAGAACGGCCCTCGTAACATAAAATGCTGATTTTATTTAAACGCCAACCCCCTTCTTCTCCATGCTCCCTCGACCCCTCGCCCGTTGCTCGACAGCCACCGCTGTATTTATCGCGAGGCATTCCGAGCGGACGTAAGTATGTCGGTCCACGGTACGCCCGTTAATAATGTCCTTAATCCTCGAGCCCGAGCTCGGCGGCGATCCTGCAGCCCTCTCGACCGGCTTTTTTTGCATATACTGCGTGTGCAAAAGCATACACCAGGGCGGACGAGCGGCGGGGCCGAATTCTCGCTTTCGGATGGTTTTTCGGCGGTTCGCGATATCTACTTTACGACCATTCTGATTGCGAGTGTAGGCAGGGAAGACGATTGCGGCGGTCTGGACGTTCCATCGGGTTCGACGATATACAGCACGTTGACATATGAACGAAAAAGAGAACCATTCAAAACACGCTGGTATATACAAGGACCAGATAGCGGGCTGAGTTCGTTCCCTGTGGCAGGCAGGCGTGGATTGTCGTATTTGTCGTACTTGGAACGATGCTAGATTACGGAGGCGGATGGAATGATCGCTGTTCGGCATAAAACCGCGGGTTTTGTAAATAGAAGCGAAAAAAGCCGGGGAGGTGCCAAATAAGCGCGTACAAATTCAGACGTTATGAACTGCGCTATAAACTTTAACTCGCATGCGTTCTGACGTTAAAAATGTTTAAAATTCTAAATAAAAGATCGCGAAATAAATAAATTATGTTTTTCTATCGAAATAGTTTATGACTAAAATTTTATCATGTTTATATTAAACGTGTAGAATTGTGTAAAATTGCTTATCTCTATATGACGAATAAAATTTCTTACCAATTTTAAATTCAAGAGGATAGTCATATGCTTAAATATATAACTTCATTATTCGCTTTTTATTACAATTATCAAAGTAAAAAACCTGTCAGTCTCTTTTCCATTTTGTAAGTTTTGCGAGTACAAGGTAAAAAACGCTGCATCGGCGACGCATCAAAGACGAGATTCTAGTCGTAACGTCGTGGCAGGTAGGCCAGGATGCAGAATGGTATCTCTTGAGAATTTATACAAATTAATTAAAAGGACCCGTGAAATGGTACCGGACTGTCTAATTACTCGGGTGCGCCTGGCCTAACCCTGGCTACAAAAGATGGAGGCTGAGTGGTGGCGACGGCGTTGGATCTTACGGGGCTATACAACAGTCGAGACTCGACTGGCAGCGGCGAGGGGTTGCGGGGGAGGAGATTTCAGGCCACACCGAGACAACCGAGGCTAAACAGCCATCTAAATGCATCCGAGGTGGCGCTCACTGCCATTACGGCTGATGGACGCTTATTGACGCACGCCCTGCCAGCTAAGGCAGAGCCTCCAACAAACCCTCCAGCATCCCTCGACGAAAGTCTCTCTCTCTCCCTCTATCTCTCCCCGCGTCTTGTTTCCTTCTCCCTGCTTCCTTCCCATTTGCTCGCTGTCTTTGCTCCAACGTCCGACTTGTCTTTTATTGTGGCGATATCAAGAAAACGCCGCGAAAGCTTAAAGCGCGGCTCGACTTTCTCCCCAACGTGCAATCGCGAATTTCGTCGCCGTAATTATTCTAAAGAACGAAAGTGCGCTCTAGACACTTTTAACTTCTCATATTGATAATTTCAGTTTTATCAGTTGCAACGTGCGTCAATTATTGAATACTCTCGTGTGTACATTATTCTTTTAAAAAATATTTTTTAAACATTAATAGATACTTATGATATGATTCGTTTACTTATATATTAAACTTACAAAATAACCGAAATATCTGATAAATAACTTAATAAAGTTATTTTTGTTAAGAAAAGATCGTCATAATCAACATAGAGGATATAGTGGTTGTTGTAGCATTCATCTCTACAGAAGAGAATCGTGTTGAAAGTGCGTTTAGTGCATATAGTTCGCATATACGCGCGTCGGTATACAGGTGAAGATCATAGCGCGTAATACCGAAGTTCGTTAAGCTAGTCAGCCTTTCCGAGTGAGAGAGAGTTGAGTATCATTCTGCAAAATCCTTCGTTCCTACTGGCTGGTTCGCTGACAGGGGGTTGCTACGAAGGCAGCTTCCGTGGCAGCTTCAACCGAACCCTCGTACTTCCATCGCCACGGCAGGATTATCGCGTTATTTATGTGGCAATAATAACGAGTTAGTATATGCGCGGGATGTGCTTTATTTCCACGCGAGCCATTAGGGTTAATATAGCGCTAGGGTCCTTCGCGCTCTTCTCGTTCTATCTCTATTTTCCAGCTTTCTCTTTCTCTTTTTCTCTTAAGTCGCAAACTCTTGCAACTCTTTGGACATCTGCATTATTTGTATCAAATGTTGTTCCTAGTTCGTATTAGGAACATAAGGCCGGGGTGCATACAGAATGGTTCTTTGAAATGAATAGACAAGTCGAATTAAAAGAATCGATTTTTCTTAGTTGATCTCTTCATAAATTTCTTTAATTTTTAACTTGAGCAATAACACTGAGTTGTAGATTAAAGTGCGTGTGCACACGCAAATGTATCTGCCATACATGAGAAAATTAACAGACTATAGAATAAACTATGATAAAATTGCATTATGATTTGTATTTTTCTATTAGAGCACCTCCGCGTGAAATTTCCTCTCTGCAGGAGCGACAATGCTTGGCAAACTCGCGTCTTCAGAGAGATCGTCAACGAAGGTCGGCCGGTTCGGCTCGCGCGACCGTTAACTTCTCCTCAGCGCGAGCCCAGTCGTTACTTACAACAACATCGTATCTCACGTCGCACCTGCTAAGTACCATCGGTACGTCATGGAGAGGGCGCGAACGGATAATCTCGCCACGCATATGACTCATAGGCGTTGCGGATTCTCCCCGTGGTGAGAAAAAAAGCTTCGGATTATCGCGACAGGATTGTTTATCGACTTGGCGATAAGCGATACCGACCACGCGCCATTCTTTTTACGCGAGTTACTCACTTCGGACCGTTCACAGTATATTATCGATCGCGACGTTATTAAAATACATATTATATCTCTGCTATTGGACGCACGTTAAAAAAGGAAATCTTATTTATTGCATTAATTGCGTCGCACCGTTGCGCGTACGGAAATAAAGGCGGCTGGCAGTCGTTTAGGTAAGGATCGTATTTCTCGCTCCCGATCCCAAAGTGCTACAAGGATTTTGATTGCGGCAACGTACCAGAGTGCATATCTCAATTAGTTTTGGAACAATCTCCATTACTTATATTATTATCTTCTGAAATGCATCGTAATCCCGTATTATCTAGTCAATCTTATACGATGAGATTAAAACATTGAAAACAACCAGAGTCTAAAAATATACGTACATCTGAATTTGCTTTATTAAAATAATGGAAATCAAGGATCATTTTGATATTTCAGAAACGACATTTTTTATATCGATGATATCTTTCGTAATAAAATTATAAATATTCCGGTTGCTCGACAAGGTAACAAACAGCCGGTTAAACGAATCCCTCAGAATTTTATGAAGTTCTTTCACGAGAGGAAATTCATGACGTGATACAACGTGGGTTAAAGGCATTGCTCGAAAGACATAAAGTATTCGGCTGCTGTATCGAATTCCAAACAGGTTTTCCGCGCCGAAGAAAACAAAGAAACTTCCTAAGTACGGTAGATATTTCTAACATATACGTACTCGAAACTTCGAACTTATTGTATGCCGCGCTTAATCCTTTCCTGTTATCTCCCGTATCGACGAAAGTGGAAGAAATAAGGAAAAAAAATTCAGATCAAAATATAGACGATGGTAGTGTAAATCATCCAACTTGAGTCGTAAAACGTGAAACAAGTCGCGTACGAAAGCGTCAAATATCGGAAAGCTCAAAGACAAAACTCCCGTGTTCGTGGAACAGAAGAGGCGTTTCTTCTTCAGGTCATCGGGAACGACATGGTCGACTGGTAGCGGTTGATTGGTCCGCATCGCTCCAATATACAGGGAGCAATAGATCAACGAAGACACTGACGCCATGCTGAGAACTTCATCTCTCCCACTTTGTTGCTTTGCCTTTCCGCGCGGTCGTGCAAACGAACCGGAAGGAAAAAGAGAGATGTTCGCAAAAACCTGATTGTATATCGAGAAGCCAAACTTGTGACCGCAACGTCAAAGTATAAACAGGTTGTGGGAGGGAAAAGAAGAGGGGAAGAAGCGGAATGGTTCGCGAGTTTAGAAAGGGGAAAGGATGGCAGCACGGAAGAAAGGTGTCGCATCAATACGAGGCCATATACCGAGACGCGGTGTTATAGCCGTTACACCGGGAGACCGAGGACAATTGCAGTGATACGAGAGAAGGAAAGAATTCAGACAGAAGATAGGAGAAGTGCAGGGCAGGCGATGGAAACGCGGGAAAAAGGACAAAGAGCTAAGAAGAAGAAGAAAGGTGTTGCATCAAGACGGCACTAGATAACGACAGGGAGGCTTGTAGGTGTTGAAGGGAAAGATAGGGGAGAGGAGAGAGAGGTGAAGGTCTGAAAAGGTGGAAGCGAAGGGTAAGGAGATGATTGTGGAAGAAGGGTAAGAAGAAGACTGGCGACGAGAGAGAGAGAAAGAGTGAGAGAGAGAGAAACTTCGGGAACGAGAAGCGTTCTCGCGGCCGCCGCCGCGCGCTGTTGTTCGATTCGGGCCGCGCGGTCGCGGAGAATACGAACGGCCGAATTATGAAAATGACCCCGTGTGACGCGGCAGCCACCCTCGCCAGAAGAGATAGCTTCGAGCAATAAACATACCGCACCGTGCGTCCCCGCCGCTCCCCTCATCTTCCGACGCGCCGCAGGTCCTGGGGGTAGTTGGGAAATACGGAAGGGTCGCGGAAGGGGTGGATGGATCCTTCGCTGTCGCGCGTTGTGCACACGCACGGGTAAACACGTACGCGGGACGTGAACACACTGTTTCTCAGGATGAGTCTTCGCGAAGCGCCTTATGATTCTTCGAAAAGACTTACAGTGCGTGAGAGGCCGAATAAACGATAACGATTCACGAACGCGAATCAAATGCCAGCGAGTGCTAAAAGTGTAACATTTCAAGTTGTAAAAATATATTCAAGTATCTTTTGCAAAGATACTTTTTGTTTAACATCTTAAGAAGAGTTTATAAGACGCAAAATCTAAAACATTTTTTATTGCAATTAAGAATATTATTTACATTATTGAACCAATCTTAAGTTTCTAATTTTAGTCTCTTTTTAAATTAAATCTTATATTAAAAATTATTACATTACGTCCTAACGTATTCTGAATATAAATATATATCGAGCAGAGAAACAATGTAAAATAAGTTATGTAAATATAACGTGAAATTTTATGTAATCTCCAATATTGATTTATAATGTAAGATTTTTACGAAAATGTAAAATTTATCTAATGGAATATTTATCGTATATACTATTTTCACGCGCAATGTATTAAATATGGTACATGGTCCCACATTTTGGTTACTGATTTAGATCGAGCATTCATCTTACTATGTGTAACAGTGTCGATGGTTTAAACTGGAAAACAAGCAAAGTTACGACACGGTCAGAGAATGAAATACGGAAGCTTCTGGTCTCCGACGTGACGAAATAATGTGGCATTCTGCTAAACGGCTCGTTTCATCGATCACGCATGACATTTAACCTTTGCGCGGTGGTGTCCTGAAATTGCGGAAAAACGAAGGGTATATGTATACTTATTTTCCGCGATAGGTAGTAGCAGTCTGGCTACCGTAGAGTCCGCGAAAGGAACGCATCGAAGGAGTCAAAAGAACACTACGTTAATCGTAAAATGCGGGCACGACCGATTCCCACTCCGAAAGAACGCACGACCCATTGCCCTAAAAGCTGTTCGGTACGCTGCAGCATTTATTCTGGAATCTGCCTCGTAAATTTCCATTTCGACCTCCGTTTCTTGGCGAATCGCCGTCGAGGCTGCGAATGTACGACGATTGGTTCTCTCACGTTGCTCGGCGAATAGATATTCATACGTCGAAGACTATTCGATCGAAAGATCGATACTACTTGTAATTCCGGCACGTATAATCGTCTCAAGTATCATTCACAAAGTAAGAAGTGTGTCGCTATAGAACAACTGCTGTCATGTGTTGAAAAAAGTTGAAGAATATTATCTTGATTTTATCATATAATTTCACTTTCCATTTTCTCAGGCTGATCAACCGGAAGCCGTAATCAGCCGTCTTCCAAATGTTAATTTTTAAACGTTAAAAGTTCTACGATATTATTTTGAATAATTAACTTGTGCGTGAGAATTAAACATGTTTTTTATTCAAGAAGTCAAGAGAGATCCTTATCGAGATATTAAATAAAAACTTCTACAAACATTGCACGCGTTCAGGTATTTTTCAAACATTTTTTTTCACGGTAGGCGATCAGCTCGTTCGATAAATCGTTTTATTGTGCTCTACGCGCCGTTGTTTTGGTTACCGCGCAATCGGTCAGTAAAATAAACACGGAACAAGTATCGTGCACTTCTGTATCTGCGCATTGCGGGTAAACCCGAAATGGTTGGGAATTGCGTGATCCAGCGTGGACACTTGCGATAAACAGATAACGACACGGCCGGTGTGTACAATGGGAGATCGACGTGCACCTGACGCGGATTGTGATGCATTTCCTGCGGACCGCTGGACCGAGTTGCGGCTAGAAAGCTCGCTTGGCCACCGAGAGCCATTCGTCAACCCTTTGGGTCGCGTCTGCCCGTCAGTCAATCCTGTCAACCGTCAATCACCGTCGGCCTCTTCCCTTCCACTCGCTCTTACGCGCCAACCGAATGCATAATCAGACTGCAGTGTCCCTTATGCAGATAGCGGTGTCTATAGATCCTGCCAAATTGCGGACGCTCGCGAATTTACTGCTCGTCGAATGTACCGCGTCGTTGCAGTTTCGCAAACTGCCGGCTGTTATCTCTCCTAAACGCGTTTCCTGTTTAACGACGATTTATAAACCCTTACAAGCTGAAAGTTTACTTTTATTTTACCTATACAATTGCGCGATAATCCTTGTGACGTTTATCGTATTTATATTACTTTCGATATTTCGCTCGATCGTTTTCTATTTTTTTTTCTCTTTCTACAATTTATCTTCGGCCGGTTTTTATATTTTATTTATTTTACGTATTTGGGTTATCGTTCGCTTTTCTACCCGTTTTTCCCGTGTCCTCCATATCAAGGTATTTCACCGAATAACGTATTATTAAGGATTACAGTCAGTTGCGATGAATTATAAAGCTCGTAATATCATTCTTCATTCACGCATAAACGGATAGCACGTAAATATCATGCGGGGCAAATTTATACGCACATACTTTGCCGTCAAATATTTTTTTTTGACTTATGGGACACACGTCACGTGAACGAGCGATCGGATCTCGATGAACGGCTTTCAGTCTCGTGCTTCGTCCTTTCGACGCTCCTTCCTTTCTCACTCTCGCGCTTGCCGCTTCTTCCCTCTTTCTCCTTTTGTCGTCGTAACTCTTTTTCAGCCGGCCTTGATGGACAGGCTTCATACGCTAATTGCCGATTTTTTTGGCCGGAAAACCAGCTCTGGCCAACGGTTCAACAGGTGTCGTGGTGGTGGGTCACGGCAAACTTTTATTTGAGAGCGTGAGAGCAAGGGAGGCAGGAAAAGCGAGAAGGAAAGAGAGAAAGAGAGGGAGAGGAAGAGGAAGAGTGGTGAGAGAGGGTGCGCGCGGAGTTCAGCGAGCGGGCGGGAGTCTATTAGTTCACCCCGGAAAAACGCGACCCCACCGGCAGCCTCTCTACGTAGACTCGACCCGTTGTTTGGTATCGCTGATTTTTTTTCTTTCTTTCTCCCCCTTTTTTTCCATTCGAACACGTCGACCACTGTAATCGCTCTGTCGAAGCAATCCCTCAGCCCGTCCTCACGGCAGACGCTCTAATAGCTCCGCGATTCGTCTATTCGATCCAGTTACCGCATTCCGTTAAAATACGAAGTGGCTGACGAATTAACTCTTTTTAACTCGTTCGTTCTGTTCGTTCCATATAAAGAATACGCTCGCAAATAAATTCTTCTTTACAATTTTGTATTTTGTACATAATTTAAAAACCACTTATGTGTATCTCCCAAGGAAAAACTGCCGTCTATTTTAATTCGCTTTTTAATATAAAGAGAAATCTTATCCAAAGAAACAATATTAATTCGTATATCACAAAATGTATATTTATTACAGCACTCTTGATATAAAAATAGGAGGGACGGGATCTCGATTCAAAATGTCTTGCATTATTTTCCATAACTCGTCCATTTTCGTAATTACTGTGAGTAGATGGTGGAGCAACGATAGTGTGATGTTTATGACGCGTATTTACGGTATCATAATTAAGAATCTTTTGTCGACCTTTCTGAAATCGATAATGCGGACACAAACGAGTTGTGATCGAGTCGAGTCGACGCCTCATTGTCATCGGAGGCATTCAAGATCATCGGTGCATGATTATTCCCCGTCGATCGTTTCGTTCATCGCGGCGACATCAAGGGCGGACGGACCATTCGAGACGAGGATATCATTCTCCCCTACTCCTCTCCTCTCTTCACCCCTACTTTTTTCTGTCAAAAGATGACGAGTCATCGTCGTCATCGAATGAAGAAAGGAACCAAGTGAGGCAGATGCGTATCGGCTGATAGGAGAGCCCGCTGCTCATTGAGCACGAGTAATCAATACGTTTCATTTCGGAGAACAATCGAAGGACCATAGGTAACCCGTCATTCAATGGCAATAACGTTGCAGGAATGGCAAATAGTTCTATCCTCACAAGCGATAGTCGGAGGTCAATGATATCCAAAATAACTTTGTTTGAACATTAATCACTAAGACGTTATATGTATTTACACAAATGTGATTATTTTGTTTGCCTCTGATGTGCGCGTGCAAAGTTAATTTTACAATATATAATAAATAGTAATATAAATATTGCTCTTTATGATGACACGAATAGTAATTATTTTTCGCTTTCGTTTTCATAAATATTTTAAATGGAATCCCCCTCCCTCTTATAGCTATAGAATATATTTAATAATAAATGTAGAAACTATTTATTTATAACGTTAAAAATATAATTATAATTTAATATAATAAAATATATTAATATTGATCTGCGAGGAACACTATCCCAAGGTTTATTAATGGACGTACGTAAGATGAAATTTCTGTTGTGTATACAAGATTCAAATAGATGTACTTTAGATAAATAAGAGAAGTATAAGATAAGTTAAAGTAAAAGATAATAAACACATAATAACTTAGGGAGTGAAACCATAATTGCTTCCACGAAATCATCATTTCTTCCTCGCGGTTTCTCCAATCGATTAGATTTAACCGCAACAAATACTTGGAATCTCCTATTGCAAACTATTTGCCTATGCCCATCATGTAAAAGGTACCGCGAGTCGTGGAAGACCTGCCACAGCATGTCGCGGTGGTTCGTGTCGTTCCCGGAAGCGACGTGCATCTTCCCTGACGTGCTCGCGTGGCCCGCGCGACGGACAACGTCGGGGCTGAAACGGTCGACGGGACAATAAGTTCTTTTCGCATTCGTCATATATCCGTGCCCGAAAGATATCCAAGCCTGGGGCTCTCCGCGTCAGGACATAGTCACGAAACACACGGGAGACACGGAAGAGACAGAGAAGAGACGGACAGTCGTGCGACTCGATCCCATTGGAGAACCAGTGCTCGTGGTCACGCACGAGAGGTTCTCGCACCGTCGCCGTAGGATGACGGGACGTATTCCAACTTGTATTGTTGTGCACCCGTCCCGCCGTGCGATACCGTAAGTGCCTACATAATACTTTTGTATATCTCCCAGCCAGGAGACGCCGCGCCGGCCAT